>WELA01003606.1:445894-453168 GCA_009602735.1 Mesotaenium endlicherianum
GCAAGGGATTTAGAAGAAGGGGGGGGGGGGTAACTGGAGAGGGACGAGGAGGGACAGGGAGGGGAGAGGGAGGACGTGAAGGGCGCTGGCACGAGCATTGAGAAGCCCTGGCGATGGCTGCAGTGAGGTGGAGGACAGAATTTCATCATCTCAAAGGGTAGCAAGGACAGAGTCCTCCAGCTGGATGTAGGTTCTGGAGGCGTGGTTGTTTCGGGTTGGTGGGGAACATGTGGCCCAGATGCGGATTTGGTGCGTCCACGCCCGTTCTGCTGGGCCGAGGGCTGAGGGGCAATGCGCCATCTCATTCCTTTCTTCAGTCTCATTTCTCTTGCAATCCCATATGGCCGCGCGCTTGGGGTGCCCCCTGCCTGTGCTGCGCCAAAAGGCCGAGGGCTGTGCACCATCTCATGTTCCTTCCTTTGTTCTTCTCGTCCTTGCGTTCCTTTCCTTCTTGCGCATCTGGCAGTGCGTAGAAAGGCGAACCTTCCTCCTCCTTTTCCTGCTGCCTCCTCCTCCTCCTCCTCCTGCTGCTGCTGCTAATGACGCTACTGGTGCGATTGGTGCAGCTGATGTGGCTCGTTCTCTGCCGCCAGATGCAGCATCCGATGAGGCAGGGGCTCTGCGTATGGCAGAGCCCGGCAGCACCAGCAGCTCCTCTGCCAGGAGTGCCCGGGAGGGGCCAGGTGGCAAGAGGGACCCAGAGGAGGGGGGCCTGGAAGGACGGCATCGAAGATTGCAAACAACAGACGACGCAAGAGAGAGCCAGGGGGAGGCAAAGGGGGAGGAGAGGGGGAAGGCAATGAAGCATGTGCTGCAGCAAGCTAAGGCGGGAGAGGAGAGGGTAAGGGAGCCAGATGGCGAGCACGCAATGTCCCAGCAACTGCTGCGCCAACAGCAGCAGCTGGAAGAGCCGCAGCCGCAGCCGCGGCCGCTGCTGCAGCCGACACCCACCCTCCCGGGCGAGCAGGAGAGGGAGCGCGAGCGCGGGCGCTTGTTCAAGTACGAGGGGCTGCCCCTGCTGGAGGACGAGGGGGGTGCGGCCGCCTTGCTGGCACCGCAGGAGGACCCTGAGATGATCCTGCTGTCGGTGTCGTCCCGCAACATGCGCACGGGCGGCGTGTGCGACCCCCCCCAGCTGCTGCGCATGCAGTACTATGGCGCCAACGACGTGCCACTTGGCCGCTTCCTGCACGAGCGCATCTTCAACCCGGTACGCGTACCAGCCGCGCGCGCGCATGGCGGCACTCTTCTGAGCCCCGTGCGTGCCGCCCGCGCTCTCCGCCGGGCTTTCTCTGCAAATCCTGTCCATCCGTTCTCTAGTTTTTCTTCCCCTGTTGTCTGGTGTTGTTTTCCCGTGCTTTGTTGTCTCCCCCTCTCTCTCTCTCCCCCCCCCTCTGTCCCTCTGCCCCTCCGCCCCTTTGCCCCTTCTCTTCTGCGTGCACGGGGGCGTGTAAGCTTTCACCTGCCCGCTCGTTTCGCTCTCCCCCCCGGCCCCCCCCCTTCTTTTCTTCATTTCTGACGCCCACAGAAGGGGTGGGTGGAGCACTGATGTGCGCAGTCCCTCGGCCCTCTCTGTGGCAACGCTAAGCCCTCTGCCAAAGCCCCAGCCATCTGTTTTGAAGCTCCGAGTGTGCTCTGCTGAAACCCTAAGCCCTGCCTCCTGGGCCTGAAGTTCTAGGGCCCCACACTGCCTGATGGCAGCAGGTGCAGCTCATGTGGAAGAGCTTCTGCACCTTGTTTTGCTAAAACCCTGAGCCTAGAGCCCTAGGGCCCCTTGGTGCTGATTGCCGGCAGGTGCAGCTCACGCAGAAGAGCTTCGGCGGGTGCACTCTCTGCAGCTCTACCCCTCAATTCTCCTCAGCCGGCACGCTGCACCTTCTCTCCACGTTCCGAGCGGCACGGACATGTTATCCCCGTCCCTTCCCACCCCTCTGGCTCGCCTGTCAAGCTTGCCCCCGCCCTTCTCACCTAGTCCACGTGAAAGCATACTTCTCGATTTCATGTTTGTTGCTACTCATGGCGGCCACAATGGCGGGTTGCCAGAGCAGCGGCCATGGCGGTGGCGTCTGTAGCAACAGTGGCGTTGGTCCGTGGGCCGTCCTTTTGCCGCCGCCCTCTGCTTCTGCCTGACGAGGGTGCCAGCCAAACCCTGAGTTTTAACACTATAAGAGTATTCTCAAACCCTAATTATCCGCACATATCCGCACCCTTGTCCAAATCCTTGTGCCCCGGCAGGACTACAAGTGCAGCTTCTGCGGAGACCCAAAGTACATCCACCTGCGCGTCTACACGCACTACCACGGAATCCTCACGCTCCGCGTCAGCCGCCTGCCGCCCGCCTCGCCGCACGCGCTGCCGGGGGCCGAGGCCGGCACCATCTGGACGTGGTACAGGTGTCGCCTGTGCGGCGGCGGCGGCGCACTCGCGCCGCCATTGCGCCGGCAGCGGCGGAGGAAGCTGTCAGCTGCCGCCCGGGGGCTCTCGCTGGGGAAGTTCTTCGAGCTGAGCGTGTCACCGCCGCCCGGCCCCGCCGCCCGGGCGGCCGCGTGCAACCACTGCCTGCACCGCAACTGCCTGCGCTTCTTTGGGTGAGTCCGTCTGTCCGTATGCGTGCCGGGGCGCTGGGCATGCGTGTTAGGGTTAGGGTTTGGATCAGGGTTTGGGAGGCAGGACTCCGCATGGGAGGCCCCTTCTGCCCCTGGCGCTTCTTCGGGTGAGTGTGTCTGTTGGTACACCTGTGTGCCCCAGGGCTGGCATGTCTGCAAGGTGGGGCTTAGGGTGTTTGGGTTTGGGGTGAAGGCGTGAAGTTTCCCTGCCCGTGCTTCTTTGGGTGAGACTCTCGCCCCTCTGGCTCCTCAAGCGGTTCTCGTTTCAGCGGTCCTTGTTGCAAGCCTGCCGCCCGTCCAGCCCTGCATTCTGTCCTGCCAGCCATGCGACTTCCGGTGCTCCTCGAGCTCCCCTCTTGCCGTTTATTTCACGGTGGCCTTCCGCCTCTCAGTGGAGCCTGCGGTGCTTATGGGTTGGTTCTTAGTTTAGCTGAGTTGATGTATGCTCTCTGCCGAGTCAGGCCATCCGACTGTCAGCTTCCATCCTTGTACTTGCCCCTCTCCCTCTCTCCCACACCAACCTCCCTCAAGGGAATGTACCTACGTATATGTGTGTGTGTGTGTGTGTCTGCAAGCACGTGCATGTGTCTTTTAAAGTGCACGCACCTGGTACCCCTATCCCCCTCTCGAACCCCTGCCCTCCCTGGAAGTGCACGTTAGTGCGTCACGTGTGCGTTTGTGTCTATGTGTGTATGCGTGTGCGTGCATGTCTGCGTATGGGTCTGTGTTTGCATGTGCATTTGCGTGCACGCGTGCGTGTGTCTACAATCGGCCCCACCTTAAAAGTGTTTTGTGTGTCTGAGTATGTGTACGTGTGTGTGCGCGTTTGTGTGTGCGTGTGCATGTCCGTGTGCTGTATATGCGTGTGCGTGTCTCCTTGTTACGTGTGCGCCTGCGTGTGCGTGTGCGCGTGTGCGTGTGCACGCGCACGTGAGGGGGGCAGGCTGGGGAGCATGGTGGCGTGCTTCTGGTACACGCCCATCACCATCCGCGCCGTGTGCCTGCCCGGGCCCCAGCTGCAGTTCAACACCCCCACCGCCACTAGCAGCAGCAGCAGCACCGGCGGCGGCAGCAGCCAGCCGCAGCAGGACTGGGTGCTCGCCGAGTATGAAGATGTCAGTCCCCATCTATCTGCCCCCCCTTCCCTCCCCCGCTCCCCCCCTTCTGCCTGGGTGTAAATCTGTTTGGTGATGTGTTTAGGCAAGTTTGTAGTGTTTGGGGTGTGATATCGAGGACTTGAGCTGTGGAGCTGCCCACCTGCTCTAAGGTGGAAGCACTTGCAGGCAAGGCGGAGGTTTTGTCTCTGCATGCGCTGGTTGCGTCAGCCCCCCGCGCCACGGCCCTTGTTGCGTGTCTTTGTCGAGATGTTGTCTTGTTCTCTTTCTCTCTCTCTCTCTCTTTTGTTGTGGAGACTAGTCTGTGATTTGCTCTTTTTTTTTCTCTTCGTCCGCTCGTCTTACCGCATGTTTCTCTCTGTTTTGCACTTCTGTCTGTCCCGTTGCCTTCTGATCCTCTTTGATGTGTTGATGATGCACGGGTGGGGTGCGCGTCTGCAAGGAGGGGTGCAGACGGTGGGCAAGGCCAGCCGGCTCTTTGCTGAGGTGGAGAACTGGCTGCTCGTGATTGGCGAAAACCTGGGGGCGGGCGGCGGAGGAGCGGGCGGCGGCGGGGGTGGCGTCGAGAGGGCTGTGGGAGCCGACAGCCGCGCTCAGACTCGCGAGAGGGTTGCTGAGCTGGAGCACCTCCTTAGCGATGAGCTGGCGGCCTTTGAGGTAAGTGCCGCCCGGCCCAGCTTGGATGGTGTCTTCGTTCATTTACATTTTCTGAAATTTCCCATGTCAAAAGCAAAGTCTTTGGACGGTTTTCATTTTTTTTTGTGAGCATAAAGAGATTGCCTCATCCAGTGGCATGCGCGGCAAGTGCTCCTTCTCTTTGTCGGAGAATGCGCGGGTTCAGAGAAGGGAATGCGCGTGCACGGTGCGATCACAGCTGGCACATGTATGTCGCTGGTGTGCACGGAGCAAGCACCAAGTACCCCATTTGGGTGGCAGGCAAGCTGTGTCACAAAAATGTGTAACGCTTGTGCATACATGGATACACACACGGCATGCTCAGAGACGCACTCATGTGTGCGCGCGCACACACACACACACACACACACACATACGCACCCGTGCACGCAACTGTGCACAACACGAGATGATAGGAGGGTGCACCAGCAACCGCGGGCGTATGTCGCGTCCTCCTCTGATCAAGTCTGCTTCTCGGACTCGACGACTTCCGGTCACTGGTCCACTGTGCCCCACAGGCGCAACTGCTGGCAGCGGCTCCGAGGCCGATAGCGCCGCCCAACGCAACGGCGGCGCCACCGCTGCCCGCCTCCTCCTCCTCCTCCTCCTCCGTGCGCGCTGGCGGCGACATTCTGGAGATCAATCGCCTGAGGCAGGAGCTCACGAAGCTGTCCTCGGCGTGGGACACGCGCCTGACGAGTGTTCTCTCCTCGCTGCTCCTGAGAGGCCCGGGGTCCCACGCCGACGGCCTTCCGGCGGTTTTCAGGCCGCCACCTAAGTCCGCCTCCACGCCGGCTATCGAGAGCGGGAGCAACTCGCACGCGGCTGGCCTGGGGGTGCCAGGTGGCGCCCCGGGGGCGGCTGTGCCGGCTGTGCTGGGCCCAGCACGCGACGGAGAACCACCCCACAGAGATGAAGTGAGGTATCCGACGAGTTCGAGGCACGAGCTGGCAGTTGCGGCGGCGTTGGAACAGAGGTCAGGGCTGGAGCCAGGGGAGGGGAGCCCTCCCCTCGCTTCAGCTGGTGGGGGGGAGGCCTTGCCGCCTCATCAATCGCTGCCAGCTCAGCCAGGGCTGGCGTCGCACGCAGCTGCTCCCTCGGGCTCTGAGGGGGCCGAGGATGAGAAACGGGGGGTGTTGCCAGGTGGCGCGAGCTTAGCTGCTGGAGCGAGCTCATTGACCGGGCAGGATGCGTCAACGACAGAGGCAGAGGTGTCTGCGGCAGAGCTGCCAAGCCAGGTGGCAGCTCACCGGGAGCGCCAGTTGGATGTGGGGGGACTGCTGGAGGGTGCGCTGAAGGAGGGGGGGGGCATTGGTGGTCATCGGCAGCGTAGGACAAGCGGCAGCCAGGAGGGGCAGGATGTGGTCCCAAGCAGAGGGGTTCGTCGGGCTCTCTCGGTTGGACACCTGCCTATATTTGCTGACCTGTCGCAGACGGACCCGGGCGGCGGCCAGGTGGTGGGCGTGGAGACTGTCGAGATTCAGCCGTCAGGGGAACACACTTTGGGTGAGACACTTGTCGAGCATGAACCTGGTCATGACATGCACCCAGATGCATGCGCTGGCATCCACCTGGCACCCCGTCCAGAGCACTGGCCAGAGGGACGACAAGTGGCGGCTGCTTACGCTCTCATGGCTGGAGACTCGAGTTTCTCTCAGACAAAAATTCTATATGAGGGGCAGAGTCGCGCTCCGGCTCATAGTCAACGTCACGATCAAGGTCATGGTCAAGGTCAACCTCACGGTCAAGGTCTAGGTCAAGGTCTCGGTCAAGGCCTAGGTCAAGGTCTGGGTCTAGGAGCAGCACAGGAGGAGCAGGCCTTACAGCAGCAGCAGCAGCAGCAGCAGCAGGCGGCCCTCTCAGCGCAGATGGAGTACGCGCACTTCCTCACGCTCCACCACCACCACCACCACCACGCCAGCAGTTGCCCGGCCGCGGCAGCAGCAGCAATGGAGGGTGCGGCTGCCTCCGCCCCAAGCTACTGCGACAGCTCGCCCCTCCTTGCTGCCGCCGCTGCTGCTATTGCGCTGCAGGACGAGGAGCCAGGGGATGGAGGAGGAGGACGAGACAGGCTGCCTTGTGGCGAAGATGCGGAGAGAGCGCCTAGCCGGTCGTCCCCGCATCAGCAGGAGGGGCCGTCTGCTGTAGGAGAGCTTGCGCTGCCTGGTTGCAGTCCTTCGCAAGCTGCAGGGCCTCTTTGGGAGTCACAGGCGGAGGATGGAAGGCACGTGACTGGGGCTGGTGGTGCTGGTGAGGGTAATGGTGGGGACCCCGTGGCTGTTCCGCTGACTCAGCCGACAGTGGAAGCCGCATCGCCTGGCGCTCGGCACAAGCCGACACCTGGCACAGACCTCCCTGACCAGCCCGAGAGGTTGCTATTCGGAGGAGCTGGCACGACACCGCAACCTAGCGCGAGCATGACGCTGCCACCCGGCACCTCCTCCGCCGCCCCCGCCCCTGCCCCCGCCCTCGCCACCGTTGACTCGTCAGCCCAAGCAGACGCGCTCGCGCGAGCTGGCGCGGGCCCGCGCCAGGCTGAGCCCGCAGTCAAATCGCCTCCTCCCCCTCCCCCTCCTGCTGCAGAGGGCACCCTGCAGCAGCACCACCGAAGCGCGAGCCAGCCCGGCTTCAAGCTGGCCCCTGCCGCTGGGGCCGTCAAATCTACCCTCGCCCTGCCTGCAGCCGCGGCCGCGGTCGCAGACGGCGCCGCCGGGCTCGTGGACTGGACGGGCCTGGCCAGCTTCCTGGGGGCGGGGATGAATCGACGCGCCCCCGGGCACAAGCTCACGGACCTGCCCTCCCTGGGCCCCGACACCGCCGAGGTCCGCAGCCCCCCGCCGCCTCCTCCTCCCCCTCCTCCTCCCCCTTCCCCCAACCC
>WELA01003606.1:458315-472210 GCA_009602735.1 Mesotaenium endlicherianum
CTTCATCTCTCTCCCCCTCCTCTCCCTTCGTCCCTCCCCCCTCTTCTCTCTTCGCCTCTCCCCCCTCTTCTTCCTTTGTCTCTCCTCCTCCCCTCCTCTTTCTCCTCCTCTTTGACCTTGTTCGTGTCTCCTTCCTCCTCCGCTCTCCTTGCATTGCATTGCTCTACCGAGTCTGCATCTTTTGGTGTCGGAGTGTGCTGTTTAGGGCCTGCAAGCCTGCACAGGAACCGGCGTTGCTATTGGCCCCCACCTGGCTGAGTCCTGCAGTAGGTGCGGAATACGCCCTTTTGGGCAGAGAAGGGCTGGATTGGCTCTCAAGGCAGTGTCTCGAGAGCCCCAATTCAACTTCGCACTGCTTGGAGCATTTCCGTTCTTGTCCCCAGTCAACCCAGCGCTTATGTTGGAGAGGTGGCGGGCAGCAGCAGCAGCAGCAGAAGCTGCCATGGCGGCACCTCTCTGCGCCCTTCGCAAAGAAGTTTCGCGGCAGCCGAGTCGGGAAGGGCTGTGCCGCGTGCGTTTTTGCACAGAGGTCCCCTTGGACGAGCATGCACGCTCTCTTCCATGCGTGTGCATGTGCGTGTGCATGTGCGTGCGCGTGCGCGTGCGCGCAGGAGTCGGGCAGGCCATTGGCGTGACGGACTACTCGACTCTTCCAGGACTTGTGTGCTCACACGCACCCTGCCATGCTTCTGCTTGCGTGCTTGCCCGCATCCATGCGCGTCTCTGACGTGCATGCACATGCGTGTGGGCGTCCGTGGGTGCATATGTGTGCGTGCGTGTGTCGTGGGCGCATGCGTGTGCCCATTCGTGCATGTGGACATGTGTGTGCGTGTGGGTGTGTGTGTGTGTGTGTGTGTTCGTGTGTGGGCGTGTGTGCGCGCGCGTGCGGGGGGGGCAGGGCATCGGCGTGATGGACTACTCGCTGATCGCGGGCATCGACGAGGAGCGCGGCGAGCTCGTGGTGGGCATCATCGACTACATTAGGCAGTACACGTGGGACAAGCACCTGGAGACCTGGGTCAAGCAGTCGGGCATCCTGGGCGGCGCCACCAAGCAGGCGCCAACTGTCATCTCGCCCAAGCACTACAAGAAGCGCTTCCGCTCCGCCATGTCCACCTACTTCGTCATGGTGCCCGACCAATGGGCCCCCTCGGCGCCAGCTGGCGCGCCCTTGATGGCCGGAGGTGCTGGCGGTGCCAACGCCAAGTTGCAGGGCCAGCAAGCCCAGGAGCCTGATCCGCGGGCCCCTTCCCTCCTGACAGATGGCATGCAGGCAGCGGCGCCGGCTGCAGAGCAGCAGCAGATTGATATGAACTTTGATCGGCCTGGTCAGAGTCCGCCGCAAGCGGTCGCAGAACCGGGGCAAAGGGAGGGAGAAATCGGCGCCTGTGGGGGGGGGCTGACAGCTTGCCCTAGAGGGGACACCGCATCAGCATCCGAGGCGGAAACAGAGCCAGCAGGCTCGGGAAGCGAGTTGGCAGGCTCGGGAAACCAGTCGACAGGCTCTGGACGTCTTTCCTCCGGACCTGCTGCTGCTGCTGGCGGGCTGGGGCGTACGCCGCTCCCAGGTGCTGACAATGTCACAATCGGAGAAAAGGCAGCTGCTGACCTCCCAGTAAATCAGCAAGCATCATCAGAACAGGGTGGATTGTGGCTGCCGAGTGCCAGCGGCAGCATTGCCTCCAGTGGAGAGGAGCAGGCGAGCACTCAAGAGCACATTGTCTTCAGTGCAAAAGAAAAGCTCCCCACTAGCAGCAGTACGGGCAATTTGAGGAGCGGCCTGCAAGAAACAGGTGTACAGGGTTATGCAAGCACAGGTGGTGCAAAGTGCGAGCGCAAGCGCGGGCAGCACACTGATACGGAGGGCTCGCTGTTGTCGGGAGGCCACGTGGCGCACTGTGACGAGACGAGGGGCTGCAACGGCGTTGCCGACGCAAAGGGTGGCCACCGTGATGACAAGGCCCTCGCAACTGCCGCGCCCGGCGGTGGTGCTCACAATCTGGAGGAAACGGTCCCCTTTAGCGGCGTTAGCAGCTCATGCTCGGACGACCCTGCTGCTGCTGCTGCTGCTGCCGCTGCCGCTGCCACTGCCACTACTGTTGAGCCAAGCGAGCACGCCTACCACGATATGCGCTCGCTGTCTGCCGGCCACGGGGAGCTTGGACTCCCGGGCGGCGCTTCCCCCCTGCCTATGCTGCGCATGCCACAGAGCGCGAGTGCGGGCGCGGAGGCCCGGCCACGGGCGGCTGCCAGTGGCTCCACGCCAGCTGGCGGCGCCGCCGGCACGGCCTCCAGGTGGCCTCATTGGTCGGACCTGCTGAAGCTCAATTGGCCAGATCACCTTCCTATTGGTCCAGGTGGCGACTTTATGTACCCAATCTCCCGCCCCAACAGCCCCCCCCTCTCGCGTGGAGGTGCTTCACGCTGTGAATATGATAATGAGGAGTATAGTGCCATTGAGCAAGAGGGTGCCAGCGTCAGGGGGGGTCGTCGATTTGACAGCTGACCTTGATTTTTTGAGGATGTCGCCAATTTGACAGCTAATTTGGATTGAAGCATGCGCTGTGTGTGACTAAACTACTACAGCAAGCTCTCTGTACATAAGTCTTATCTTGGCAGATACAGCTAGTTGGTGAGTAAAGACTTTGTTAGGTACCAATTATCCAGCATTTGTATATCGTCTACTCCATTTTCACATATGTTTTGGAGCTTATCTTGGAAGCTGGAGGAGATTGCTTCAATAAGTGAATCTTGAGAGCCGGACTAACAAGCTCACCTTCTATTGCAAGCGGTTCTACTTGGGCCAGCACTATTGATGGCCTTTTGTTTGGGTATCCATCAAGAAGCAATAAGTACAGCGGAGTAAATGTTGATGTCGACATCTTCTTTGCCAGCGTGTACAATTGTGGAGCACGAGATACGGTGTACAATGAGCCTTGTGGCTCTCAGATGTCCATTTAGAGAACAATTAAAAAAATTAGGATCATCTTCTGAAACTTAATGAAACTGAATCGGACGCGACAATGCAACAAGCCGTATCTGAGCAATATATCCTACACAAAGAATCAGAATGTAAAACAGGTCCCTTAAGAACGTAAATTAGGGCAAGCACGGGCATACAGAGCACCCCCCAATTGAGAACAAACATACATTTCTTTTGGCTTCTTCAATATGTTTCAGGCCTTGGACCACGAGGCTTTTCTATGGAGCTACCTGTACAGCACACAGCAGCAAAGCCCCACGTGGCATGAGTGAAAGGGACAAGGCACGCTGGTCACGGATGAATCAGGGAGCTAACTGCTGATTCACGCCACACCCACGGGGCATTGCTTCCCTCTTTCCCTCCCTCCCTCTTTCATGTCACACGTTTTTGGTTCCCCCTCTCCACCTCAAGGGGAGTGAGAGAGGAACCAGCTGAGGCACCAGGAGGGAGGGGAGAGCCCCCCCATGTCTCCTGCTGCCCTGCTGCTTAGGTCGTATGAGGTCGTATGCTGCATGAAGAGGGCACTCACCAACTCAGAGAGAACTCCGCTCCGCGGTCTAAGTTTTTTAATCAAAGTTGGCAGTACTAGTAGAGAAAATTGTGGCTATGAATGCATGAAATAAATATGGGCACTGATAAGTTCACGGCAAATGTTGAATTGTAGACAACAGTCTAGAAAAGCCTATCCAAGTGGCCTCATTTGTAAAAAGACAAGCAGGAGCATGGAGCATGCCTGCCCCTGGAAGCAACTGGTTCCTGAAGAAGCAAACAAGCTGCCACCAAGTTTGAGACAAGTGCTTCATTTCCCTCAACCACAGGAACTAGGCCCCTGCATCTTCACCTGCGCCGCTCTCTTGGGCATTTTCTTGCACAAATTTTCCAGACTCGTTCCGCGTCCTTCGTTGGGCGGCTTCCCGACGCCGATTTGGCTGCACATATGGATTTTAAAAAACAATCTGCTTTTGTTTCACTCGTGGCATATGCATCACGCTTCATGAATCATTAATGCAAGCTCATAAATTTTATTAAGCACCAACATATGTTCCATGCCTCGGGGAATCTCAAGGCCAGGTGTCAGCACAAATTCGCATATCACATTGCACCTGGTGACTAGCACTAGAGTATGAGCATTTCATTTAGAAACATTGCATGCAATAAAAATTGGCAGCTTGAGCTTGATATGGAGCTTAATTGACCTTCATCTTGATGATTACCTGATATTATGATTGAACTGATTGTGTGTTGTCTCCAGGATTGTGTTCATCATGCACGGTTGTGGAAAGGCATGCATGGACATAGACACATGTAAGCATAGGCATAGGCATGCATGCATGAGCATAGGCATGTACTGTATATAGGCATGGAAATCGGCCGATATGACTTGTCAAAGCAAGGGACCTGGACACAAGTCACCTGACGCTTTGCCCGCAGACGCTGTCGGTTGCGCTTCTCTATGTATTTTGCTAGTGCTTGGTCCCTTGGGCCAAGCATCCGCTCCTCATCATGGAAGGTCTCACGCACTTGTGCCTCTTTGTTGGAGCTTGTGTCATCCACGTGCTGGTGCTCAGCTGCTGTCCAGCTGCTGCCTAGGCTCTCGGATTGCAAGCTACCATGGTGGTGGAGGTCTTCCTCGAGGCTTAGTCATCTACGGGCAGACGGCAGGTTATTTTGCTGCACGTATGAGGACCCCTGAAGGTCCTCACGTAAGAACCTCTTGAATGGAGGCTCGAATGTGTAATTGAGCTCGTCTTCTTGTTGTAACATCCTTTTATCACGGCTGCTAGACCAAGTCCAAACATCCGCCAGATGCATCTCATTTAAAGGCTCTTGACTAGGATGCACCTCGTGGTTGAGCCCCTGCTCATGAACACAAGGGGAAGTTTGTAGGATCTCCCCCAAGAAGTCTTCATCTGCTGCACCGTAGTGCAGGTGGTCTGCCTCCTTAGGCGCCCGTTCTTCTGAACAGAATGACCATTGGAGGTCTTCACTCCCAAGCACCTCAGATATGGCTCTGAAGGATCTTCGTTCCACTCCAGCCTAGGTTGTCGTGGTTGCTCCCACCCCGCCAAAGGATCCACTTGATGATGAAATCCACACGTTTGGTGGTTTAGAAGGCTACTTGCTCCTGGTCCTGGGTAAAGATTCGTCGGGTTCAAGATGTTGGTACTGACAAAGTTTAGCATGTCTTCTGCATTTTTGAAGCCGTGTTTCTGATGGTTCACATATTCTACCAACACTTCTTGCATGCGCAAAATACCCCCCTGTGGCAAGTTCGCCCACGCCGAATATTATTTAGTACCGACGTTGGAAGAGAGCACGTTTCCATATCTAGAACAAAGTCTAGTGGTTCCATGCTTGACGCCCAAAGATTCACTTGATCGGCTAGGTAGAGTCGGCTACAAGACGAGCTGGATGCTTATATACCTGCTCTATTTTCAGTTCAAGGGCGCGTGTGCATGCGATGAAGCTTATGAGATCCGCTCTTTTTTATAATTATATGCGGAGCTTCAAGCAAGCAATCAGCGTGCAAAGCGCACAAGAGTGTTGCGAGAAAGAAGGATGAGCATGCAACCAGGCTTCCACGAACAGTTGTATAAGCCGCTGCGAGTGTAAGATGCCAGTGGCAGTTCCCAACTGGAAGAGCCTGGGCACGTTACTTAGAAAACTGAAAAAATTGCTTTCAGAAACGTTGGCGTGTCCCCATAACAGTACTTTGATACCGGGGTATTCAAAACATTTTTGATGCATATGATGCTTTACGATAACGTTTTTTTCCTCCATGTGACCCCGCGAGTACGTTCTTCCAGTGCTTCCTGTGGTTGACTAAGCATATCTGAGATCATCATCTCGATGGCCCACATCGGGCTGTCCTTTCCACTTGTAGAAGTAAGGATTGTCACGTGTTATACCTCGTACAAACCTGTACAAACCAGACGCTTTTCGCCAGCTTTTTGCCATATGTTACCTTTCTTCTCGTCCATTCTCGTCAGCTGCACGAGCATCATCACCGATTATTTATGACGATTTGAGGTTCGTAGGGACAAATCCAGACTGTAGTGGATGAGGGTGAGATGCGGCACGCATGTGAGGGCATCGATGAATGTCCATCCACGGCCAAGAATTTATAAGGTTCTACCGGTCGAGGCGTCTACTTTCATGGTTGCTCTAAAGTTTTACATTTAATGCCTCATCAGAGTTCCTTAATTGTACTGCCTGTTCGGAGTGGAACCGAGCACCGGGACCGAGCCCCATTGTGCGCGAGCCGAAGACGTGTTCACTTGTCCGTGGTCAAGCCGAGGGTGACTGCAGATGACATAATTCAAGGTGCAGCTCTGGTGCAGCTCCATGAAGTCAACTTCATGCCCTTTCCTCTCGGCCAGGGCCTGGCCAGAGCAGCCCAGGCTGGCCCAGGCACCCTGCCCAATCTTTCCTGATTTCACATTATGCCCTAGAGTTTCATTTCAGCCTTGTAGGGTGCAATTGTTGTGCCTGGGTTGGCCTGCATGGGTGACATAAGCAGTTAGTCACCTTGTTCTTCCTTCATTATATGATTCACTGATTATGCAGAGAAGCAACTGGCGGTGACAAGACACGTCCCTCTTTAGCCTCAGTTCTCACCTGTCCTTCGTGCAACCACGTTGATAGCATCAGTGTTAGGTGCGCTCAGCTCTGAGATGGAAACATTCAAGAGCTTTGGGAGGTGGAGCTGAAAAACAGGACGTTTTCATTATTATGCCTGTTAAGGTATAACAGAATGTTGTTAAGGTGTATTAGAATGTTATAACATTTCAAACCTTTTGCAATCATACAATAGTTTATTTTCCTCCACTACGAACTTGCCTGACCTGACTCTGATTCCTAGCATGTACTGATAATTCCTTGCTCATCCATCCGCACACGCACTTTTGATTCTTTGATTTTTTTATTTAATATTGCAAAAGTGGCCAATAAGTTGAAATTTATAGCAGGATGCGGACGTCTTGCTTTTGGTGTCCATCAATCCTCCATCCATGTTCTTTCCGAAGTTAGTGCCCGTACCACATGAGCTCACACAATCCTGTTCCAAAACATGTTCCCCTTCTCGCATAGACACCTTAAGACACCTCTCTTTTGTGAATGAGGTAGACGCGGTTTTCCTTGAAGCTGTCGCGAGTTTTATACTCATTCACCACAAGTCTGGGGGTCGCCAATATTAGATTGCAATATGATACGTAAGAAGGTGTTGACAAAAGCCAGACAGCGCCAGCAGCCTCACAATCTCACAAGCGCACGCTCGGCCTGCATGTTGTTACTCCAGAGAGCTCACCCTAAATCCTGCACCTGCCAACCTTCTTATGAAGACAATTCTGTCCAACGTGCCTCCGAAGACTTGCAACAGTCCAGCCAGTCGCAAGTCTGACCAGCTGAGAGGCCAGCTAAGGCACTCAATCAAAGCAGCCAGATGGCAGTGCAGGAGCCCCGAGCGATATCCTCAAGGGGCCTGCAAGGCGGGCTCGCTCGCAATAGCGCTGCCCACCACCCCCCCCACACATCCTTCCACAGGCTGACTGGCAATCTGAACACCGGAGGCGAAGCAAAAAATGGGAAGGTGCCTGTTCTTGGAGCGTGCCAGGTGGCAGCATGGCTGAGTGCCCCACTCCACAGACCTCACGTTAGCTGGTCAGGAGGTCAATCTAAAAGAACCCTCCAAAACTGATAACTTGCAATTCCAGATCAAAACCTGGCACACTCCACGAGACCATTAAACCCGAACTCTTGTGCGCCAAAAAAATACCCTATTCCCAGAGCCCTGACCTTCTGTAACCCGAGAGCGAAACCTAGCGGCTGCTTGCATGTGTTGCATGTTGAGGCATGGCAAGAAACCTGCCATGCATGCACACAGCCTACTTGACCCCTGAATGAGACTTTTCAGTTGCCATGGAGTGGTGGCAAGGGGCGTTCAAGTTCGAGCGAACAGCATGTGCATGCAGACCAGCATGCACCTGGCCTCGCCCTTTGCGGACGCAATGACGCGCTGCCAGGTAGCTCATTGTGTAGTACTCTTTCTAGACCACGCGCTGCCATTGAACTCCTCCAAACCTTGGACTGAATTGCAAACTCTAGCGTGACGCCACCTGGCACTCTCCTTCTGGCTGCCCACGAGACCTTCGAGCCCCTCTGGGGCCTGGTGAGTGGTCCTGGGCTGTGGGTGTCGGGCGTAGGATTTTAGTTTGAGGTTTGGTATGGGGTTTGTAGATTTGGAACAAGTATTATATGCGTACCATAAGGTCCCCGCATCCCACGCTAATACAGTTATGGAGGGAGCTCCAGCCCTGACGCCCGCTGGAGCTGTGCGGCGTGCGGGTGCCTGCTTCTTGCGTGCTGTTTCCGCCACTGAAAGTCACCCACACACGCGCGCACACACACACACACACACACAGGCATGCACACGGATACATACTGTACGCATGCACGCACACACACACGCGCGCACACGCACACGCACACGCACACGCACACGAACGCACGCACACATACACCCACACAAGCACGAACAAACACGCGCACATACACGCGCACGCACGCAAGCACTGTGTGTTCTTTCGAGAGGGGACAACGACTTGACCTCGTACAAGAGCAACACTGCACGCAACACGAGGCCCTGACCCTGAAATCCTGAATCTTACAACCCAGTAATGACAAGCACAACCCAAGGCAATCCTCAGCTTGAGCAAATGGCGGGTGCGTCACCCTGACTGGCCAGTCCCGAGCGTCCCATCGTTTCACACTCAGCCACCCGGCCGCCATTTCCGCTTTGTTAAGACCCAGGGGTAGCTGCTCGACCCTTCCAGCTGTACGCCAAAAGACCCTATGCCCTAACCCAAACCCTGAGCTGCACCCAACACCTAAGTTAAACCCTGACTCTACCCCACACCCTGGCCCTAATCCTACACCAAACTCTAACCCTAATCTAATACCAACCCCTCACCCTACACCAAACCCTAACCTGAGCCAAACGCAACCCCTGAGCGAGCTCCGGACCCTGAGCCAAACCGGAGTCCTAGGCCAAACCCAAACCTGACCCTAATTTGTATACAGACACCTGAGCCCTGGCCACTCGCTACCCAGCGCCACGTGCCCCCAGTGCTCAGACTGCCGCAGTAACCCAGGCTACCCTACGTGAGCTTTTCCAGCTCACTCGCCTTCCACACACACGCACAGGCTGCGTGGAAGCACGAGGGACGCCCCCACGTGTTTTGTGCTCGGGGGTGGGGGGGCAGAGGAAAAGGGGGGGGGTGAGAAGGGGCGTCTAGGGGAGCAGGTTGTGTGGTTGTGCCCCAAGGCAGCAGGCATGTGCTTGTGCTTGCGCTTGTATTTGCATGCGTGGCTGCGCACCAACAGAGCGGGTCCAGTGCTTGGCTTCCCAGCGAGCGAAGTGTGGCAAGCAGCAGAGCTGCCACCTGTGCTCAGCCCGAGAAGAGGAGAAAGCCTGCTCCCCGTCTGGAATTTGACACCTACTCTCTGCCCTGTCCTCCTCTACAAGCGACTGCATAGCAGCAGCGCGTCTCACCGCAGGGCATCCTGCCAGGTGTCGCTGCTTGGTCCCACTGGGTGTTTGCAGAGACCTTCCTCCCACCCCAAGCTCAACCCATGATGACGCCTGTTGCATTGATACCCCTGGTAGATAGACGGATCACAATGCCACGCGACGGGAATGGCTCGCAGCCAAGGCAGGACCAGCAAGAGTTTCCTGTGTGTGTGTTGTGTGTGTGTGTTGGGGGGGGGGGGCTGCTGATAGGGTGTCACTCGAGTGATGTGCTGAGGGACGAGGGTCTGGGGAAGGGGGGTCTGGGGAAGGGGAGGGGAGGGCAGGAACTGCATTATCTCATTCCCTTCGATTCCAGCTACCAGGGAACCGACAGCCTTGAGCCACATGATTCATGCAATGGCACGAACGGATGTTTCAAAGGGCAGGCCCTGCTCGAAGATCTCGTAGATAATTTAATTCATGAAAAGAGCGACTCTGGTGATGTCTTTTTTTGTGCTTCTCGACAACTTTAGAGAGCATATGAACGCCATATGTACATTGATGTCTGGCTCCTGTAGGTTTGCATTAAGTCAGATTGTCCTCTCTGAGTACTTATAAGGATGTCCGTGGCCACTAGCAACCCAAAGACTCTCTTCTTGAAGCAAGATAAAGCCCGTCCAGTAAGCTTATCAGAGCTCCAGCTAAATGTGGAGATAAAATGACACGCTTTACCGTATAACCAAGTCTTCAACATGACTGAATTTAGCTTTGCTGCCAGATCAAACACGTAATCACGATCGTGTAATCACTTTTCAGCGAAACAATAGAGAACTTTTTAAACCAATGGTATTCAGGGCACCAGTTTCCATTGCTTGACCGACATATCCAAATTTCTCAACTTCTACCTGCGTCTTTTTGCAATAAACCAGTTTTTAAATTCATTTTTGGTCCTTACAAAGTTGCAGCTAGCCAATTTTTTCGCTCGTGCGAAAATTTGCATGTCGGAACTTCGCGCTGCAATCTGCGCTGAAGCTTCACTTCAGATTGATTTGATGTGACACTCATAATTTTGAAATTTAAGCTACGCCATTACTTCTGTTAATTCCCACTGCTCATCAGTACTTCCTACGCCACTTAATATTCTTAAACGGTGTGGACTCTGTGCCTACGTAACTTTCCATTACTTATCGCTAGCAGGTTTTTTCGAGAGTGTGACCAGCAGTAAGTTGTTGCGAAGCTTTGTCAGTTATGAAGAAAACGACAGGTGGCATGCTTTATCATATGGAAGTTTTGGATGCTCAAGGTGCTGTCAAGGGTGAAGTTGTCAAAGGGGATGTCGTTTATGTCATTGCAAATCCTGGGGAAGAGTTCTCGGTAAGATTTAAGACTAGTGTCACTCAGCCCATCATGGTCACCTGCAACGTAGATGGCCTATCATGTGGTTATGGCTACAACTATGTATCATCACCGAGCAAGTTCATAACTGGGGCCTTATTTTCTGGATGGCATGCTCCGAATGGGACTAAGAGAAAGTTCAAGTTCCTCAGTACTGTTGAGCAACAACGGGCAGGTACATCAAGCAAAGGGCATGAGCAACCATCTTCGGTAGGCAGTATTGAGATTACAGTGTATCAGGCAGAGGTGAACGACTGCGTTGGAAAAAAATGTTTCCAGTGCAAGAGGGACCGGGAGCACTACGACAGTGCTGGCCCACGCATAAGCAGCCCTGTGCTTGGTGAAGATCTTGGCAAAAAGTTTTTCCAAAAGCCGAGTGTGGGAGTAGGGAGTGGATCCTTGACTGAAGGTTCCGCCTTCAAGCGGAGGTCACAGCATTTTCGTGCACGGTTCGGCTGTATACCAGTAAGTAAATTGACTCGTTAATTATCTTGTGTGCAAAAGCATGTGACGCCCGTGTGTCCCGAATTGAGGATTGAAGCTTGTAGTATTCGGCTAATGTATGACGTGTCACTGTTTCGAAATGTGAACTGCGGTTGCTGCCGGTGTCTGTCTGTGGCCTGTTTATCGTACGATGATATATGAGCTTGCTCAAACTTAACCTACTCATCAAACTTCATTAAATGCAAGTGCCTGATTGCTGATGAAGATACCTGGCTCTTCTTTCCACCTGCACAGGTGAGGCTTGTTGTCCAAGCTGAGACAGCAGAAGTGCTGAAGCTAAGAGGCATTCTAGATCCCAACAACCCTGAGCATGCACCATACTGTGAGCCAGTCAAAGCTCCAAGCACCGTTGCAGTGCCAAACGCTGCTGAAGCACCAAGGATTGTTGAAGTACCAAGGGTTGTTGGAGCGCCAGCAATAGCTCTGGTCAAAGCTGAGCCTGAGGCAGTGGGAGTGTCAAGGAAGCGAGGGAGAGGGGAGAGGGTGATGCCCAAGGGTGAGCCTGTGTGTGACTACATCGACCTCGCTCGCGACTATGTCGACCTCAGCGACAGCGAGAGCGCAGGAGGGGAAGCGGATGACGAGGTGCTTGTGTGGACTCAGATCAAGAGGCCGAAAGCGGAGTCTGTGCCCTTGTTGCTGAGCTGAAGCTTTCCTGCATGTGGGTAACTGGCACTACGCAGCCTTGGTTCTATCTTCTTCTCTTCTTCAATATATTCTTAGCAAGGAAATGTATATAGGAGGCATAGCTCAATTTTATACTGCTACACATTGAATTCCGGTTACTATGAAAGCTTATGTCTATGGCCACATAAAGGTCAGAAATAGAGGAGAAAATTGTATGACTCGCTCAAGATGGACTAGTACTTTTTTTGAGAAAAACAGCAGGAACAAGTGAAGAATACAGGTTATGGTAGTGTAGCAAGGAGTTAAAGAGCAGAACCCAGATCTATTTTTCTTCTTGATTAGTTTTAGGTCTTTGCTTTATTAGTTGCTAGTAAACTCAAAGACAGTGTAAGCCTCTTACACATGGAGTATTATCACGTGTACAGTCTCCAGAGAAATTCTACTGTGAGCCTTTTGTGTGCAGTGGATGAAAGACATTTTTTTGCTTCACGTGAAAGCCTGAGGTTCTCTAAGGGGCGTAGCCTCACGTGTGGCCAGTTAGAGGAAAGAGTTCTTAGCTAGAATGTCATTGTACGTATCTTCTGAGTACTGTTGAGTGTCATACGAGGTTGACTACAGCAACTGTGAGCTCTTGCTCGATCGATCTCAATACTAGCCCTGCAATCAGTCATCAAAAACTTGCAGACTACTAATAAGACATCTTTAATTGCGTACAAAGTGTGCGATGCATGCTACACATACATTAAATTCAGCACTGGAATGCTCCAGTGTCTCCTGCATGACTTCTCGTGATCTGTCTGTGTGTATAGTGGCAGTGGCAAAACAGGTCCTTTGCGCATGTCTTGCCCCAAATCAAGAGTAGCTTACAACCTGTGTGACCCACAACCTCCGGATGCATACACTCTTGTATAGTGAGGCATCGTCTGGAGGCTGCAACCCTGCTTCACTCTGCCCGTACTACCAGGAGCTTGTTTAGAGCTGTCAAACCTCGATGTGCATGCTCTTGTGTACTTGCAAACCATGCATGAAGATGTTGGGTGTGCAGGCTGCATGCTCTTGGAGGCAAATACTAGTTACAAAAAACTCATGTTTCTCTTCTTCGTTGTCTCTTTTTAAAGAATCAGGAAGCACCCCGAAGGCATATGGCAGCACGTACAGAGCACCAAAGACAACAAGAAGCAGATTGCTTTTCTTGAATGCGCATCGTACATATACAAGGGGAAGAGAGGAAACTGCCAGTCTATACTTACTAAGGAAATAATTGTACGCATACCTATATAACATACCCAAATAGAATGTGCCACCCAACTGAAAGTGACTAGGAGCCTATGAGATATGCGAGACCCAGTCATATGGACGGGCACTATCCGCCTAGGTCAAGTCGGTCTCGGCCCTAGCCTAGCCCCTCCGCTACTCACGCTGCCAGAGCTCCCCAGGAATTGCTGCGGCCTCGACTTCTCGCCCATTGCCTGCACAGCCAAGGGACGAGTTTGAAACGGAAGTAGAGCACCTGTTGCTTTGCTACGTGGCAGAAGCTCCTGTGCACACATGCGCGAGGAGAGAGGGAGCCCCCCCGCCGCCGCTTGCAAACTGCCTGCCAGAGAGGCGCGAGGCGCGAGCGAATGCTGGCACTGAGCGGCAGAATGGCGGCTGGCCCAAAGTCGAGCAGGTTTCACGACATCTCCCAAGACAACCTTGGTAATTGCATGTCAATAGCTGCAAGGCAAGCAACGCTACAGATGACAGAGATGACAGAATAATGGCGGCAAATTGACGGCAACACGGCACACAAAAAGGAGTTGCGTACCCAAGATTCAAAATAACCCCAAAAAAAGCGGACCCAAATTTAATGGTTCAGAAAGAAAATCCCCCCCCCCC
>WELA01003606.1:502894-517565 GCA_009602735.1 Mesotaenium endlicherianum
GAGAGAGAGAGAGAGAGAGAGAGAGAGAGAGAGAGAGAGAGAGAGGGAATTCTTAGATATATTGCACATTAGATATACAAGTTCAAAATATGCATTCTTAGCATATAGTTTCAAAGCTTATATTACGTAAACTAGTATATGTTATATTTACCACAATATTATTGAAACTTATAAATGGTGTACATTTTGTGTTCAATAAAGTAGATAATTAATACATGCATGTATGTAAAATTATATGTGAAGGGGCGGAGTGCCCTAGTGGAAGCGTAGTGACTCACGAGGAAAGGAACTAGTTACAATCATACTAAAGAGTGCAGCAGCATATCACTAAGAAAGCTTATGAAAATTACTCAACATTTTGAGTGGCAAGAAAGTGCTCACAAATGGACTAGAATGAAAGGCCTCGTCATTACAAACACGTGGAAATTTACAAAATTGAAAACTCCCCAGAAATGAAGAATATATGCCTATTTATAGTTTTCTGCCTAAGTGCTCTTCTCTAGAAGGAAGCTACGGAATTTCCTAAGTGTTCGTCAATTCGACCCTTCCTGAATATTCGTGAGTATGCCACATCAGTCTCATTTGACGTGTCGGGTCGAATTGACGTCCACATACATGCATCGACATTACTAGAATATTCTATCTTAGGCGTGCTTGGCTAAACCGAAACTTCTAGGTAAATCGACCTAGTCGGCACTCCGCGTCAGCCAAACTTACGTGAAGGTTCGAGTTTACTCTAACGGGCCAGATCGCGCGACGCTGTCGGTCAATCCGACGGTCGCGCTCACCGCAAATTGAGGACAGTCATCAACCGACCTGAAAACCAATAAAACTTCGGAAATCCATAACTCCCTCAATACTTGACCAAATTCGATGAACTTTATATCTATATGAACAAAAATATGCACTCTACAATAATCTGTAATTAAAACATACTTTCAAGGAACTCCCAAATGCACTTTATAAACCTATGACCTTACATCATCCCCCTCCTCAAGATGCGACGTCTTCGACGCATTATGCAGATAACGTCTCGACTTACTCTTACAATAATTCAAGTTGGCCTCCGGCTTCCAAGTGTTGTCGTCCGCATGGTAGCCTTTCCACTTGACCAAATACTCGTGAACAAATCGTTGACATCGCTTGACTCGTCGATTGCCGACAATCGCCTCCACTTCATACTCCAATACATCATTAATCTCGATCGATGGTGGCGGTGTAGGTAGACGTCCTGGATGTCCTTCATTCGGGTCAACGTATGGCCGCAAACAACGGACATGGAACACATCATGGATACGCCAGCCTGAAGGAAGTTCCAACTTGTAGGTCACTGGATTAACCTGCTTGAGCACCACAAAGGGACCTGTAAACCGTACCCGCAGTTTCCTTTTGCCTGTGAAAGGTAATTTCTCTGTTGACAAGAGTACTTTGTCGCCCACATGGAATGTCACTTCCCTTTGATGCTTATTAGCATGCTTGACCTGCTCTTTTTGTGCCTTCCGCATAGACGTTTTAGCCATGTCCCAAGTCTTGGCCATCTGCTCCATAAACGCTTGTGTAGTTGGAACCTGAGTCTCTTTGGCCTTCTCGAACAAGATGTTCCCTGGATGATGTACTTCTCTCCCATAAACCATGGTGAATGGTGACTGCTTGGTCGATCCCTGCATGCTGTTGTTGTAGGCAAACTCCAATCCTGGCAGCTTCTTGTCCCACTCTGAAGGGTCTTCCATAGTGAAACTCTTGAGCACCTCTTGCAGAGTTTTGTTGAGCCTCTCACTCTGCCCGTCTGTCTGAGGATGATAGAAAGTGCTCATACTTAGCTTGGTCCCCATCAAAGTAAACAAAGACCGCCAGAAGTTGCTAGTATACCTTGGATCCCGATATCACCTTCGGCAACCCATGTAGCCTGAAAACATGATCAAAGAATAGCCGTGCCACATCTGCTGCCGTAGAAGTCTCCTTCATGGGAATGAAGTGAGCCATCTTGCTGAGCCGATCAGACACAACCCAAACTACATCGTGCCCTTGACCACTCACTGGTAAAGATGTGATGAAGTCCATAGCAATCTGCTCTCGAGGATACTCTGGAGTAGGCAGGGGCTTCAATGTACCTCCATCCTTTTGATTTGGTGTCTTGTTTCTCTGGCACGCATCGCAACTCTTGATCCACTCCTCGATGTCCTTGTCCATATTTCTCCAATAATACTCCCGCTTCCAGCACGCTTGCCGTCTTCTTGCTTCCAAAGTGTCCACCATATAAGCAATCATGATGCTCTGCAAGTAGCAAGTCTCGTAGCTTCTTGATATCCGGTACCACCACTCTCTTGGAATCACCATAACACCATATGCCGTCCTTCTTTTGCATACTTGAGTTGAACTCAGCTACTCCGCCATCGGCAAATTCGAGGTCCTCCTCATGACCTTTCTAAAGCTTCTCCTTGAAGTCCATATTGTCCTTGATGACTGAGACAGCTGCAAGGTCACACCTCCTGGATAAAGCATCTGCAGGGTTGATCTTTCCAGGTAAGTACTCAATCTTGTGGTCAAAATGTTGCAGGAAACTCCATCCACCTTGCCTGTCTTGGTGTCAACGTTGGTTGTGTCATAAACTTCTCCAAGCTCTTGTGGTCGGTCTTAATAAACACCTTCCGGCCGTCCATATAACATCGCCAAATCCTCAAAGCTTGGATAATGTCCAACATCTCCCGCTCGTGTGCTGCATAGTTTTGCTCAGTAGGACTCAACTTCCTACTCTCATATGCCATAGATTGCAGTCCTTTGCCTTGGTCCTAGAGAAGAATGGCTCCCAATGCAAAGTTTGATGCGTCCGTGATGATGGTGAAAGGAAGCTCTGGACAGGCAATTGCCAACACAGGTGCTTGTGTCAACAACTCCTTTATCTTCTCGAAGGCTTGCTGCTCCTTGTCACCCCACAGCCACTTCTCCTGCTTCTTCAACATGTGAGCGGTGCACACACCTTAGCAAACTCTTCAATGAAGCATCGATAATAATTCGCCATGCCGAGGAAGCTCCTCAATTGATGAATATCAACAGGTACCGGCCAATCTCTGACTGCTTGCACCTTTTTGCTCCACCTTGACTCCTTCAGTTCGCATTATGTGCCCAAGAAACTCGACTTCCTTGAGATAGAAGTCGCACATGCTTATCTTCCCATACAGCTTCTGATCTCTCAAGACCTTCAACACCTTCCTCAAATGCTCCACATGCTCTTCCAAGGTC
Organism: Mesotaenium endlicherianum; assembly: GCA_009602735.1. Classification (NCBI taxonomy): domain Eukaryota; kingdom Viridiplantae; phylum Streptophyta; class Zygnematophyceae; order Zygnematales; family Mesotaeniaceae; genus Mesotaenium; species Mesotaenium endlicherianum. The sequence goes on from WELA01003606.1 coordinate 506,135, forward strand.
TTTGAATGGATCAGGATGTCGTCCAAAAATACCACCACAAAGTGGTCCAAATAGGGTCTGAAGATACTATTCATGAGTCCCATGAATGTAGCAGGTGCATTAGTCAACCCAAAAGGCACGACTGTGAACTCAAATAAACCACAGCGAGTCCTGAAAGCAATCTTATGAAAATCTCCTTCCACAACTCGTACCTGGTGATAGCCACTTTTCAAATCGATCTTCGAGAAATACTTTGCCACGACAAGCCTGTCAATCAACTCGTCCACTCGTGGAAGTGGGTACCTGTTCTTGATGGTGATCTTGTTGAGTGCTTGATAGTCGACACACATCCTCGTAGTCCCATCCTTCTTCTTCACAAATAAAACTGGCGCTGCAAATGGAGACTCGCTGGGTCGGATGAATCCCTTCTCCAACAACTCTGTCAGCTGCTTCTTCAACTCATCCTCCGCAAACGTTTGACGATTGGCGGATCTCACTGGTGGCTTGCTCCCTGGTTCCAACTCAATCTTGTGCTTCATAGCTCTCTGCGGAGGTAATTCTGCAGGTAGCTCCTCAGGAAATACGCACTTGAACTCCTCCAACAACGCCTTAATCTGGGCAGGAATCTCAGCAGGCTTCTTCTTCTCTTGAGCAGTTGGGCTCTGCTCCTTCTGAGCAAGGGGATCCGACACCACTACTTGCTCCTCCGGCGATGTACATTCGCCCAGGCTGTTAGGATTCACGCTTGCTCCATCTGATGACCTGGCCAGGGCCACCGAAACAAGGTACACCTCCTTCACGTGATTCGCCCTGCATAGTCTCTTAACTTGCAGGCTCGACAAAAGACAGTTACGCGTGGTCGTATCTACCTCCACCTGTTTCGCTGCTTCCATTTGACCATCATACCCTTGGACTTTCACTTGTCCTGTGCTCCAGTGCACTTGAGGGTTAGCTTTCCTCAGCCATGGTCGGCCCAATATCACCTCATGGTGACCTAACTCTGCCTGCTCCATAACTTCAATACTCCGATGCCTCGCTACTTCCACGTGAATAGCTTCCGTAGGTGCACCACACTTGAGTCTCTGCCCAGTCGCCCAAATTGCCTCCTTAGGCTCATAATGCTTCTGCACAGGGATTCGCCACTCTTTCACCAGCTTCTTGTGCACAAATTTGCACTTGCGCCACTGTCGACCATACACTTCGCCTTGTTGCTGTCGACTACTCCTTCCACGATGATAGGCTTGTCAATGTCTCGTCCTTTGCTTCTCGGCAGGCTCTTGGAGATAACCTCCTTGTGAGTTTCCTTCTTCACCCCAATAGACACCCCAAAACGACTTACTCGCGTCCTCCTTTTTCCTGTTGTTGAGGTTGCTTGGCCTTCACACGACAGTCTCGAGCCAGATGTCCAAGCTTGCCACAATTATAGCAAGGTCCTCTCAGCTTGAAATTCTGCTGCCTGCGCTGGTACTGAACAAGTCCCAACTCCATAGGTACTAGACCTTGAACACTCGTGCTTAGCGCTTGAGATCCAAAGTGTCGATGTCCTCCAAAGTTGTGGTTGCCCCACTGCCTTTAACTATACTCCACAGCGTCAACTCTTGTTGCCAATGCCATAATATCTCCAAGACTGGAAGGGTCCTTGAGCGCCACTTCCTTGGCCATAATTGGCTCGAGTCCCCTCTTGAACTTGTCCATCATCTCCAACTCGTGCATGGATGGACATTGAAGCACCAGCTCGTTGAAGCGCGATACATACTCCTGAACGCTTCCTCGTTGACGAAGGCACACCAATAGATCTCGAGCGGTAGCCTCGGGTGCAATAGATTGAAATTGCCTCTTCAAGCCTTCAAACAGCTGATTAACAGTAGTAGGGACTCCAGACAGCTGTTGCTCTCGTTCATACCAAGCTCCAGCACCCTTCTTCAGCAAAGTAATCACAAAGGCGACTTGCCTCTCGGGTGTGAGCGCAGAATACTCCATAAATTTCTTCATTGATGAACAGGCGGCGATCCACGCTCTTCAATATACACTTGAGGCTTAGGCGCACGCACTCCGGATGCGGGTTGAACAACTGGTTGCACCACTGGTTGAACATGGATAGGTGGTATAGCAGGTGCAGGTGCCGAAGTCGTCGAAGCGGCGTTTCCAACCACAGCTCGCACCATTCTCTCCACCTCCTGGCGCATTTTTTGTTGAAATTGGACGTAGACTTCTCCTCCAATTGCATTTGCCATCTGCCTCAACATCGCCTGTGTAGTGAAACAGATAGATAAAGTACTTAGTAGAATATAATACTTTATCTATTCAAGACAAGGATCTTTGAACACAAGTGGTAGCCTCTTGAAAGAGAGATGACTTCTTGAAACTTAATATATTTTTGGAATTTGGCACGTACAAGAGTGATTCTGGAATGTCTTTCTATGTTCTAGCTCTTGTTTATATACTTGCTACATAAGTAATTTCTAGAAATGTGTATGTTGATGTGTTGGCACCCAACACATTCCAAAACTTGCCACCTCTTTCTAGAATAATGCACACATGTCCTTTTGACCTAAAAATGGCGCATTTGACTTTTGCCACATGGAGTTCTTCTAGGTCCTTCCTCTAACTTTGACAATGCCTAAGAAGGTTCAAAGGACATGAGCCAAGTCACTAGAGTATCTATTCACACTTGACTCCAGTACCACTCCAAATATATTCAAAAGCATTAAAATATATGCCAACTAATATATTATAACTCAAATCACTACAGCCTGCATCTCTTGTTGCTCCCTTGACAAAGGTGGTGCCGTCTGCTCCACGCGCTCAACATACTCAATATGTTTGCCTCCTCCAGTTGCCGACTGCGACTCCATAATATAACATGCAAACTAGCCCAACTTCGATACCAGATGAAGGGGGCGGAGTGCCCTGGTGGAAGCGTAGTGACTCACGAAGAAAGGAACTAGTTGCAATCATACTAAAGTGTGCAGCAGCATGTCACTAAGAAAGCTTATGAATATTACTCAACATCTTGAATGGCAAGAAAGTGCTCACAAATGGACTAGGATGAAAGGCCTCGTCATTACAAACCCGTAGAAATTTACAGAAGTGAAAATTCCCCAGAAATGAAGAAGTTATGCCTATTTATAGTTTTCTGCCTAAGTGCTCCTCTCTTGGAGGAAGCTACGGAATTTCCTAAGTGTTCCTCATTTCGTCCCTTCTTGAATATTCGTGAGTATGCCAGATCAGTCTCATTTGACGTGTCAGGTCGAATTGACGTCCACGTACATGCATCGACAATACTAGAATATTCTATCTTAGGCGCGCTAGGCTTAACCGAAACTTCTAGGTAAATCGACCTAGTCGACACTCCGCGTCAGCCGAACTTACGTGCGGTTCGAGTTTACTCTAACGGGCCAGATCGCGCGACGCTGTCGGTCAATCCGACGGTCGCGCTCACCGCGAATTAAGGACAGTCGTCAACCGACCTCAAAACTAATAAAACTTCGAAAATCCATAACTCTCTCAATACTTGACCAAATGACCACAAACATGCACTCTACATTATTGTGCAATCAAAACATACTTTCATGGAACTCCAAAATGCACTTTATAAACCTATAACATCACAACATGTACTTGCCTTTAGAATAATGTTGAGTAATAAAGTTGTAAAATTGATATAAAATAGCTATATAATATGTAAAATCAACAATTAAAAGAATACGTATAATAGACTTCAATTCATAAAATTTATGTTAAAATATATTGAAAAATAGTAAATATTTTAAGTTTTCTATCACCCATATCATCATACGCAATAATAAAGCACAGACTAATAAAAAATTGTTATCATGAAATGCCTTTGCCTTCTATGGATTGTTTTTTATTTTTTATTTCTACTATAATTGTGTTTACATTATTATAATTATGATATAATTGACATAAGAATGATATTTATAATAAATGAATGTGTTTTCTAAGTGTTAAAGTAGTCAAGAACAAAGAATAGATTATGTACTGTTTTATAACATACTAAAATATTTTAATATGTTGTTATGTTAAATTGCTTTATAATGAATAAAATTCATTGTTATTGTGTATACAATAATTATCTTTGGTATTTTTGATTCTTTTGTCTCTTTTCATTTAGTATTATACCTGAAAATTGCACAATCATATAATGTTGTTCATGCACCTAAGCGAGCGGAGGTTACTGATTTGCTAAATGGATTATATTTTTTGTTCATGAGATTTTTGATATACGTACCCAAAAGTCACAAAAATAGCTTCATACAGAAAAGTTACTTTATTTACTTCTTAAATGAAAAAGTTGACAATCAAAAAAACGGTTGTTTCATCACAACCACTTGGATATAGGTCTCAAAGAAGGGCAAAATGCACTTGTTGACTTGTGTTACCAAAACATATGACCTTGCAAAGTCAATCTCCGAGTGACTTTTAGAGCATCTTGTAAGACTATGTACACATGTGTATATATTTGAATGAGTACTACATATACGTGAATCTAAAATATGATTTTTTAGTATCACAAATCACATGAAATGTATAAAACGGATGTTTACATTATTGCACTACATAGGTACATAATTCGTAATAGTATTTGCACATATGTGTATATACATGTGAGTTAATAATACATGTACATAGCTTTACTTATATAACATATTAAAAATGTATATTATTACCAAACAATACAACAAAGTCATTTGTTATTTTCATAAATTTTTAATTTTATGAGATGTTTGATATAAACTTTAGGGTCACAAAAATGACTCGGTACAATAAATTTTGTCTCTTAATTTGTCGAATGAAAAAATTGACGAACAACAAACCGGTTGTTCCATTGAAACCAATTTAAATAGGTTTTGGAGGAGGGCGAAATGCACTTTTTGGCTTGTGTTAACAAATACAAGTACTTACGGAGTCACTTTGCGTGTGACTCTCAAAGTACAATCTTCATACCAAAAAAATACCATCTTTTTTTGAGTTTATACTTTTGTAATTGACATTTTTAGCTACTTTAAAAAATAGCTGAAATGCAGTTGTTTTTTCAATAAAATACATTCAGCAAAGCAGTAACTTTTGCTTGCTTAGGTGCATGAGCAATACTGTATGATGTTACAAACATCCAATAAGTCGTTTGAGTAAAATGTCACAACAAAAAAAATCATTCAACATTACCAAATAATTACAACTAAAATTACAAGTGAAAGTTTACATGTGCCTATTGAAAATGAACGTGTCAAAATTGTTGATTATGAAGGTCATTTAAAATTATTGCTATTATGATTCTCATCCACGTCACTTTACAAGTCAAGGATTTGCACATTCACATTGATGCTCCTATTCCTTAGTCCTCAGTGAATGAGATATATGCATGTTTTCCTTTTCTCTATCAGTTAGCTGATCTCAGCCCTTCAAGAAACTAACTTCGTCTCTGATTTAATATTTTGATTTGTACTTGGCCAACTTTGCAATGGCTTTTACAAAGTACACATGATGTAGTGATTTGAGTTATAATATACCAGTTTGCCTCTATTTTAATGTTTTTGAATATATATTTGGAGTAGTATGGTATGGATTCAAGTGTGAATAGATACTCTAGTGACTTGGTTCATGTCCTTTGAACCTTCTAATGCATTTTCGAAGTTAGAGGAAGGACCTAGAAAAACTCCATGTGGTAAAAGTCAAACGTGCCATTTTCAGGTCAAAAGGACATGTGTACATTATTCTAGAAAGAGGTGGCAAGTTTTGGGATGTGTTGGGTGCCAACACATCAACATGCACCTTCCTAGGAATTACTTATGTAGCATTATGTAGCAAGTATATAAACAAGAGCTAGAACATAGAAAGGCATTCCAGAATCACTCTTGTACGTGCCAAATTCCAAAAATATATTAACTTTCAAGAAGCCATCTCTCTTTCAAGAAGGTACCACTTGTGTTCAAAGATCCTTGTCTTGACTAGGTAAGTATTCTATTGTACTAAGCACTTTATCTATCTGTTTCACTACACATGATACTTTGTATTATCTCCATTAAATGGCAACATCCTTAATTTGCTTGCTCCAATATCATGTCAACTTTCATCATCTTCCATCTTTCTTCTCTCTTCTTCTCCTCTTAGTTAAACAAACAACTCCGCTCTTTAGTCAATCAAAATTTAATCACACAATGAGATGCTCACAATGATGATCAAGCATACAAGATGTTCACATAAGTAGCTCTTCTCAAATCTTTTCATTCCTTACTTTCAAAACTATTCCATACCATTTCTCCAACAGCCGCTGTATTAAGTTGCCGATCGCACGACTTTGCTGACCCTCCATAACCTCATATTGCATCGTATCACACATCAACACAAGCAACGTGACGTTAGCTTGGCCTTTTAGTGTTCATATTGGCAATGAACTTTACTTGAATATTTACAAGTCTGCTATCGACACAAAAACACATACTCCATACCAGCATACAATAGTAATAATCAAAAGTGCCTCACTACAAAGATAGCTGTATATCAAGTGCTATTTGTTTTCATAGCTTTCACAGTCAAAATAAGTGCACCTAAAGCAATGACATGATTTTATAACCTAACACTTTTTTATGTGATGTATTAAGCAAAGACTCAATATGAAACTCCAGAGTCTCTAAAGAGCTCGAGTAGAGTTGATGGGAACCACACAACTTTATGCCATAACTTCCCACTTGAGTAATTGATGGTCTTAGTTAGGAAAGAAACCAAATCATACAAAACTTTTTGAGAGTCCATATTATTCAAATATAATGATTTTTGAGATGAAATTTTGTCACAATTTTAATTTTAGGTAAACAGCCTTGTTCATACATCACAGTGAGAAAGAAGCATGGAGAGGGTGCATAAGTCAACCCTAGATGCCATCATGGAGCAGTTGACAGAGCCAAAAGGGATTGCCAATCTAACGGTTTTCACTTGATCCAAGAATGTTATAACTTTTTGTCAAAGGTACAACATAATCTCTAATACCCAGAATACCCAACAAAAGTATGCTGAACAACTTGTTCTGACCACCCAAGACGGGTAAAAATTGGTGATGTTGGGCCCATGCCGTGCCCCAAGACTATCACAAACTGTCGATGCTTGCGAATGCTTCATAACTTAGAATAAGCTCCACTACAAATATGTTCTGGTCGATCCGCAAAATACATGGTAATCAATGATCACCTCCCATCTACGAATTTACGATGTACAGCAAGTGACATATACTATCCAATATGGACGTGCTTTAGTGTATTACGCTGACATAGCCTACTCCTACACATAGTGGTTGCAAAAATATCTCCAATAGCGTTACTATAAGCCTCAATAATAAATTCGTAACCTTTCAAATTCATAGAGTGCCTTTGAGGCCCTCTAACGCCCTCAAACTCTAAGCACTACAGGCCCACAGTTCGCATGCATCGCAAGCCAGAGAATTGCTAAGCTCGAGCCTGGCAAAGGCCCTAAGGACTGCAGCCCCAATGATGCCGCCAGAGGCTGCTAGTTTTCCAAGCCAGCCCAAGCTAGAGCTTCCCCTGAGAACTGCAGGCAGCACCCAAGGAAGCCGCTAGGGGGTCGCTAAGCCAGCTGCGCAGCCTACAACTTGCCCCTGAGGGAACTGCAGGCCCCCAGGGAGCCCCCGATGGGCTCCCTGTGGCCAGTCTGGGCTGGGACTTCATTCAAGGACTGCAGGGAGCCGAGCCGCTAGCCAACCACCAAGCCAGCCGGGCTGACTGAGGTTGCCCCAAAGAGCGGCAGGCCCCTCTAGAACACCGAGCTGCTGAGGAGCTAGGGGCTGCTAAGAGAATTGCAGGCCCAAGGGATCCGGGCCGCCGCGTGTGGCTCCCTGCGCCAAATGCCCCTGCTAGAGCTTGCGGTCAGCAGAGGAGAGCAGGCCCCGAGAGAGCCACAAGAGGCTCCGAGGCCAGCCCCGGCCAGCATCGCGCCGGGATGGAACTTCTAGACGGCGGAGAGCAGCATGCTCCAAGGGAGCCGCAAATGGATCCTGGGGCAGCAGCCTTCCCCATCCTCCCCCAAGATTGCGGGCCCCAAATGCGCCGCTATAAGGGGCCGTTCTGCGAAGCCCGGGTAGAAGCACCTCAGGGGCAGTGCAGGGGCGTAGCTTGCAGTCAGCAAAGAGCAGGCCCCAAGGGAGGCACACGAGTTGCTCCCCGCAAAACAGTCGAGTCCTGGGCCAGCCCCGGTTCCCCCCCTAAGACTCGTGGTGGCGTGCAGCGCGCCCCCAGAAGGACGAGCCTCTGAAGGGCAGCTGAGATGGCTGCAGGCTCGAGGGAGCCGCAAATGGCTTAGTCCTGGGCCAGCCACAGCTCCCCAGCAAGAGCTTGTGGCCAGCGGAGGGCAGCGCACCCCAAGGGAGCTGCAAGTGGCCCCAGGAGGCAGATGATGAAGCGGCTCCCGACAACTGGCTGCTACGCCAGCTCCGGCTCCCCGGCTGGAACTTGAGGGGTCGGTAGAGAGTATGGGCCCCAAGGGGGCCAGACCGCAAACGCCTAGCCCCGTTGAAGTGCTAATGGCCGTGGAAGTAGCCCCCCATAAGCATGCGTCGGCGGGGTCTAGAACTTGTGATCGGCGGAGGGCAGCACGCGGCGGGCCTCGCGCTGCAGCAGGCGCAGGCGCAGCACGATCTCCTGCTGCTTCTCCGACGCGGCGTCCTGCGACTCGCGGCGCAGCAGACGCAGCGCGTGCGCGCTCAGCGCCAGGTAGCTCGCCAGCAGGGCCAGCAGCCGCTGGATGTCCGCGTCCCACCGCGCGGGGCTCAGCGCGTCCAGCACCAGCCGCACCAGCCAGCTCTGCGCGCGCGCAGCGGCCCTGAGCGACGACGGCGACGTGTTGAGCCACGCCATCACCTCCTGGTCCTTGCCCCCCCCGCCCGCGCCCCCGCCGCCGTCAGGCGCCGCCGCCGCCGCCGCTGCTGTGCTGCCGCCGCCTTGCTGCGGATGCTGGCGGTGGTGGTACCTGCCGCTGTCTGCGAGCGGAGCCGGCCTGCTACCGCTGCCGCTGTTGCTGCCGCTCTTAGTGTGACCGGCTCCGGCTCCGCCCCCGGCTCCGGCGCCCGCATCGCCCCGCGCGCAGGGGGCGGCGGCCCACTCGTCGGCGTGTGCGCGGACGGGCGCCTTGCGGGCCTCGTCAAGGAGGTCGAGCACGCGCAGCGCGGCGATGGCGTCCAGGCTGGCCTCCTGCAGGCGGTACATGTTGGCGAGGTGCGGGCCGGAGTGGCCCTCGCGCGTGAGCCAGCGCTCCACCTCGCCTTCGAGTGCCGCACGGTGGCCCTCCAGGGCCTCGCACGCGGCGCGCACCGGCGTGAGCACAAGCGCATGCGTGCGCGCCACCGGCAGGCGCGGCAGCAGCGACGGGAAGTGCTGCGACAGCGTGAAGCTGCGCCGCAGCCGCCACGCGCGCACGAACCCCGGCATGAGCGCCTCGCACGTCGCCACCAGCCGCTGCAGCTCGGTCTCCGGGACGGCGACAGCTGGCGCCGCAGGCCTCTGCGGGGGCGTGGCGGCGGCCGCAGCAGCGGCAGCAGCAGCGGCGGCGGCGGCGGCTGCATCAACAGCTGGCGCACCCGAGCGCGATGACCCCCGGCTGAAGGAGAGCCTGAACTGGCTGCCAAACCCGCCGCCCCCGCCTCCACTGCTGCCGCCCGCAACGCCGCCCGGCTCGGGCTCGCCCGCTCGGGGCACGCTGGGATGTCCGGAACCTGCTGTGGGCGAGAGGGCCCCCCCGCCCAGCGGGTGCTGCCCGGCTTGCTCGGGCAGGCTGTCCAACTCCTTGCTAGTCCTGCTGGCGTCTGCCTCCTGCTGCTCCTGCTCCTCGGGCTCTGCCAGCAGGCCTACCCTCAGCGACACGCTCGAGAAAAAATCCTTGCAGAGCACCGTGGCACCCTCGGAGCCCTCGGATGAAGCCGATCCGAGGGCGGCGCCAGGAGCGGCGAGCGTGCTGCCGTCGCCTCTGCTGCCCTTATCCTGCTGCTGGCTGTGCTGGCCCCCGTGCAGCGCCTCGACAGGTGTCACCTGTACCCGCAAAAAGGAGAAGGTAAGAGATAAAGATGAGGAGAAAGAGAAAGATAGAGACAAAGAAAAGACCTCAGGCATGCCAGACTCCCTGCCAGCCTCGGGGGGAGGTTGCCCCGCAATGTTCTTTCCTTTCTGAAGCATAAAACCCAAACTTAGCGCACTGCGCTATCCTTCCTGCACGTGTGCACACAGCTCTCCATTCACCAAGCTGTGCACATAAGCCTGAGCTCCAAACCCCTTCAACCCAAAACCAGAACCCCATCTCTGACACGTGCGACCTTCCTCTGCATCCACCGAGCAGCGCTCGCAGCTGGCCTCCGCCCCTTCAATGACCGGGTCAAACAATTCTCAGCGCCCAAGCTGCGTTCCACGCTCTTTGCCACACAGGGTGTTCATATGCACGTCCAGATCCAAAACAACCTTGATGTGCGCTCATGGGCGCGGGCGCATGTGTGAGTGCGCGTGTGCGTGCTTGCACTCGCGGGCATGCGCGTGTGCGTGCTTCGGGTGCGTGTGAGCATTTATTTTGTTTTGTTTTGTGCGTGTGTCCGTCGTATGTGGGGGCGCAACGAGCGCATGCAGACACGTGCGCCTGACCAGGTCAACGCACACCCCCTGCCGGACCTCCTACAAGGACCTCCTTAAACAGCAGGAGGGAGGGACGTAATGAGCCGAGAGTAAGAAAGCAGCGAGCCAAACCCTCCTACGAGTAGCCTACATTGGAGAACCAAACAGTAGCAGCAGCAGCAGCAGGGAGGACCGCTACCAGCACAAGGCCCTCCCTGCCGCTGATGCTCCATACTGCAACTCGAGTAACCGATTCTTGCACAAGATAGGCACCCAACACAAGACAAGCGAGCAGGGCAGGAGGAGCAGGCAGCGCAGGAGGAGGACAGGTGGCACGCACGTGGATGTAGTTGACGTCGGGCTCGAGCTCCCCCGCCACGCTCGTCTTGAGCACGATGACGACGCGCTGGTTGCTGTGGAAGGTGCGCTCGTACACGCGCTTCAGCCGCGCCACCAGCGCCGCCGCCGACACCTCCCTGCGCTCCCGGCACGGGCGCGCAAACACACACCCCGGGGACAGGCCCACAACCACATGCGTACCGGTGTCAGATACGTCCTGTGAGCGTGCAATCGCGCACACCCCGACAGGCACAGCGCGCTTACAGGAGTCAGGTGCGTACGATCTGCCTTCGGAAATGAAGGCGACGGCACCTCTGCGAGCCTGGGGGGAAGGAAGGGAGAAAGAGACGGAGAGAGGGAGACCAGCAACAGGCAGACAGACAGGCGCCAGGCAACCGGCGAGGGCGTGGAGGAGGCACAAAGCAAGGCAGGCCGGGGAGAGAGGAGAAAAAGGACATGATGAAGATTTTTTTGGGGGAAGGAGGAGGGGG
>WELA01003606.1:553103-569218 GCA_009602735.1 Mesotaenium endlicherianum
GGAGGGGGGGGTGAGTTGTTGGGGGGAGGGGAAGGGGGGAGATTTTGTGCACCTATACTAGGGTCTAGGTCAGCTCGCCTGTTGCCCCCCTCCTGTTCCTCCTGGTGACGGCGGGTACCTGCCTCCTCAAGTGCCAACCCACTGCCGGCTTCTGGGGAAGAGAAATAAGAAGCGTCCCCTTCGGGGGAGAGCGCTAGATAGGTCACACTGCAACAGCACAGGAAAGCGCAGCAGCAGGGGCGGCATGTCTTGGATCCATAGGGAGAGAAAAAAACATATTTTTGTGGATATATCTACATATATATACATATGTTTATGCGCAGAAATAACAAATTTACATTTTTAAAGTATGTGAATGCAGACTCAAAGTCTCATTGAAGCGTAAATGCCTCCATACATGTCTCTGCATGTGCAGACATGTATATGTGCCGTGTAACTGCAGGAAGAAAAAGAAAAATGTTCTGATGCAGGCGCTGACGGGATAGGCTCACACATCTCAGCCATGAGTGAAATGTACATGTAAAAGTGGTCGCGGTCGTTTTAGTTGCATAATGCTTGCACACGAAAACGAGTTTCCGATTCCACATTCCCTCACAAAGAGAGTTTCATGTGAAGCCTAAACACCTCACGCACACAGAAGATGGTACACTTTTAGCAAAGAAGTACATGAGTCACAAGGACTTACACTAGAGAATTCAAAGATGCAAACATTATGCAAAGAAGTTAGCAGCCTGCATATCATTCTTATTCACAAGCTGAGCTAGAGACATCGAGGCCTTTGTCCTGCTGAGTCATCTGCTAAGCCACAGATACGTGTCAAAGTTGTACAAGCTAAACCCGAACTTGTGTGAGTGCGAGTGGCACTTGCTACTGGCAAGCCCCAGAGGCATATATGTGTCATGCATGCATGCTGTAAGCCATATGCGCAGTAAGCCAGATTTCACTCTCTCCCAGCACCAGTAGCCCCTGAACCCACAACCTTTGATCTGAAATCTCTTACAGGACAGAAGTTGTTGGAATTCTTACAGATAGCATATGTCCTATTCAAGTACCCCCGACTGCTTGGAAAGTACCTGAGGGAGAGGATGGCGAGGAGGACAAGGGTGCAAAGACGAGAGAAGATGCTGCTCTTGCCCCCTTGAGCTGCCACTGCCTGGTAACCCTTCAGCTGGCGCCCAGGCCTCGCTCGCATCATCTTCATCTACCATGCTGATGCTGCTGCTGCTGCTGCTGCTGATGATGATGATGATGATGATGTCCCATGTGGCACGCTACAGACATGCCCAGATCTGCCCTGCAAGGATGGGCATCATGGGAGTCAATATTTAGGAACATAGATAGATACAATAAAATACATACATGGGATGGTAAATATGCGTTGATGATGCCCATGACCCCAAAGAAGTCTGCAGAGGTTCCAGATCTGCCCTGCAAGACCGGTACTTATGCATCCCTCAGCATTCTGGAGCTTTCGGTTTGCAATGAGACAGGAGTCACACTTTCTGCAGATGGTTGCAGATCGACCGGTCAAGTCATGGGCTTGGGAGAAGCCATACCCTGTGAATCACAATCCTTCTGAAGAGGTCATGCATTTCTGCAGATTCTAACTTGCCCATGTATGAAACATGCATTCATGTGGCGAAGATGTTTTATTTGCAACCCGTCTCGTGTGCAGTTGCCAATTGACTTCCCCGCGTGAAGGTTGATGACACCCTAGTTGACAAGTGTCACGTCTTCATTCATGCCTGATCTACACTATGCTGAATCTTGAACGCTGATGCTGTTCACATTGACTAATGACAGAGCCTGATATACGCCATGATAAACTTCTAGAATCCAGCGCCATTCACAGACACTGATACAGAAGAGAAGCAGATGCATTTACAAACACAAGCTTGGTGAAAGCACAAGGTGCAGACATCCAACGGCCTACAGAATTATGCATATAAAGTGTTCCTAGAAGAGCTTAGGAGCACATGATGAGCGCATCTTTGTCAAATTGATCTTGGGAGTCTATCGGCATGCATCTCAAAGGCCCAGAAAGGCGATCATTCATTATAGATAGGATTCAGCATAGGAAGTGTAAGGCAGTATCAATCACTTTAATCCTGTAACAGCTCTTAAGCGTGGTGCTTCTCAGTATGCCATCGATGTCTGAACCAACTCGTATCACAGTACCCGGGAAGCTGCTAGGGTCCAGAGTAAAAGCAACCTGTCGTAGAAAGCTCCTAATTCGCATGCAATTGCGCGCTTACAACAATTTCGCGACTCTCTAGCTTCATGCATTCAAAAGTTTCTGAAGCACCAAGTAGAATATCACTCAATATGAAAGTGTGAAAGTTAAAATAGGGTATGCCCTTTGAAGCACCCTCCAGACCTTCATTCACGAGCTACAATTGGAATGATTACGGTATTACCAACCTCAAAACGCTTATATTTCGAGAAACGCGTGCATGATCTTAAAAGAGACAATTCGCCAACTGTTGTAAATAACCTCTTGAGAGATCATTGATGTCCACGACTAGGTGTGCATTGCTTAACGATGGGGCCTGAAGCGCATGGCGATAGGATATGATGCTGTCTTACAAGACTTCGTATCAAGAAGATCTACCACTTGACCTTTTTAGCAGGAACAATTCGCAATCAATGACTTCCTGCTCCGCGCTTTTGACTTTTTCGTCTCCTTGGCTCCTACTAGGATTCAAGCATGCTCATACAGGTGGGCAGGCATAGGCAGGCATATCGTACTGCGCCGTACATTATTAGCCATGGAGGCGTATATAATTACCTCCCGGTGTGAGGGCTGTAGTCCGAAACTAGTGAAGTGTGACATGTAAATAAACTTCGAGGCCATAGATATCACCTTAAATATACCAATCTTACGACATTACGCAAGAAAAAAAACAAAACTTGTAGTCTTTGCAGAATATTGCAACGTTTTGCAAATCAAACGACCAAATAATGTAGCGAAAACTTTCCGGAGAGAGTCGTGCGCCCACGGTCTCGATTTGCTACGTGAAGGATGACGTGCTGACGACTATAAGTACACCACTACTTCACGCAACAAAAAGCAAACCTCTTTCTCTATGCTATTGACAAACTTTGCCATTCTTTTTATGTGACTCATTTTAAGTTGATTAGTTCTTCTATGCTAGCTGTCACATTAGGTCCAAATTTGACATTGATTCCATCATAAAACGTTCTTCATATCGCAGACAAAAGCCTTAGTGACTTTCAAAAGCTCCACAAAAGCACATATGGTGACGACAGTATGTGAGAGTGATGCCAGTAGCCTTTGATGCAAAAAATAGTGAAGAGGTTCATAGTTTATCCAAACCCGAAAAAGACCACACATCTGCCTCCTAGCATACAAAACTTCTAAGTGTTGCATAAATCCCCTTTCCTTGAACTCTTCTGCAACCTTCACCTAAGCCTGGGCTGAGGCTTTAGGAAAAAGGTAGCACGAGAAACACTACTCTTGCAAAGGAAGAAATAAATGGCATGGCTCTACACTTAGCATCCCTCGTACCCTTATGCACTTCAGAACTGAAGCGTGGATAAATCAAGACAATGATTCATATTGCCAACGATTGAATCATACACCAATACACCCCTTATCTCAATACACGGAGATGCCATAACTGCCAACATCGACACAGGTCTGCAACAAAAAAATACACATTTTGTAATGACAGCCCATATTTAGTGCTGTCCCTTCACAATATACATAGGTACGCTCAGGCAAACCTTTCAAGTACCTGCACGTGTAAAACCATTTCCTTAATGCTCATCAACTACTCGATGCTACTAAATACAACGCGTCAGTGCGAAACTGGCCACAGGACACAATACCCCATCTTCCAGGATACATGTCAAGGAAGCCCTGAATTCTCTCTATGCTGTAGAAGAAATGGCTGAAAGAGTGCTATCAAACAACACCTGATTCTCATCCCATTTGCCATTGCCAGGTGCCAACTTTCACTTATGTGAGAGGTCCCGACGGAAGGGGGAGAGAAGGAAGAGAATCTACACATCAAGAAGTGACGAACCGAATGATGATGAACAATCTAATCTTATGCCCTCGAGCAAAAGGAAGGAAGAAAGCATATATAGCACAACAAACACCTCTTTTGCAGCTGTTCACCCCCCCTCGTAAGGTAAAGAGAGCTTCACGCTGGCATCGCCACAGCGACCGACAGCTTCATATCTTGTGAAAATGAACTACCGCAACAGCGCTCGGACTTCAGCCGCTGAAATGAACCACCACCTGCTCAACTAAATGGCCACGGAGGTAGCAGAGAACTTGCAGCTCACACCCGGTGGCCGGCAAGGGGAGGCCCCACAGGCTGAGGGGCCGGAATCAATCTGATCCGTCCATCTTCCTGGGTTTGGAAGATGAGAGCCAAGCCTGCAGCCGCGTCCGCAGCTTCCTGCAGGCCACACAGGAAGGAGCATCCACGCCAATGCCCACGTAGATAGAAGTTCAGGGTGATGTAACCAGCTTCACAGAAGCAATAAGGACACCAATACAAAGCTTCGACGAAAGCAGCAGCTTTCTGCAGAACAGAAGGGGACCACGCTAGAGATAGTATTCTGAGTCACATTCCAACTTCGTGCGAAGGACTCGCGCTGTCTTTGGTAAGGGCCAACCAGAGCTAAGAGAAAGGGACTACACACATAAGCTAAAGATGAGGGCAGGAGGCAGCGTGATCACAGCACGCATCATGCAAGGAGCAGCATGCAGCAGCAACAGCACGCAGAGCATGCTCATAATCAGGCCACCGCGCAGAAAACAATACAGGACACAGCAAGCAGCTTATTCTTCAGAAAAGGGAGCATGCTGCACGCAGCATACACATCAAGCCCACAGCTAGCAGGCGGAAGAGGTCCAAAGGGGAGAAAGGAGGAACAAGAGGGGGTTGGAGGATGGTGCCGGGATAAGGAAAAACGAAGAAAAGGTGAGGGGCAGCGCACACACCTGCTGCCGCCGGCGCAGGTGTAGGATGGAGAGCACGCGTGCCATGAGGAAGCACGGCAGCGCAAATACTGCAACCCTCCCCACCAGTATCTGCAGACACAAGTGGGCACACGCGTGTATCAATGCTGGGCACCTCCAGGAAGTAATACCAGCATGTGGTTCTGTTGCTGCTACATAGACGCCGGATAATGACAAAGACAAACTTGTGCTCAGCAAAAAGAATGAGACACACTCACACCGTCACCCATGCTACTTAAGACGGGCTTGGGTGTACTAGATGTTGCACTTACATAGGAGGGAGAGAGGGAGAGGGAAAGAGAGATGAGGGAGGGAGGGAGGGAGGGAGGGAGAGGGGGAGAGAGAGAGGGGAGGGGGCGTACGGCAAATAGAGTGAAGTCGTCAACATCGTCGTCGTCCTCTATGGCCAGCGTCTGACGCATCAGCATGAGCCCGCAGAACTGCTCGCCCCAAACGCACATGCATGCATTCTCCAACGTTGATTGTCAAGAAAACAGAGAGAGCAATCACATGACAAAAATGGACACATGCACAAGCACACAGACCTGAGGCTGTCTATTGGATGCCTGAGAGAGTTCACCGTAAGGAAATCCACAGAGGCCAGTAGAGGCGAAAGGAGTGTGTGACTGATATGTACCACATGTATATAAGTCAGCTAATACTCAGGACCAAAAAGCATACAGTCTTGGCAAACAGTGCTCTCCACATGCAGTTGCTGCAACCCATAGAAAATAGGGACTTAATGACACCCCCCCTCCTCCCACCCTGTGCCCCTTTCACCCTTCCCAAATGAAAGAGAAAGGGAAAGGAGAGAGAGGCACAAAACACGCAATTCCATCCAATTGCAAAAAGGAGGAAAAAAAGGCAGGCTGGAGAGGGTACATATCAAGGGTGATTTCAAAAGGAGGAAGGAGGGGAGGCACTCACGGCCATGATAAGGAAGACGGCCAGCCTCCACCTGACGGCACCAGCGGGATCGCTGCGAAACTCCTCATAATCGGCGTCCAGCTGCTGCTGCTGGTCCTGCTGGGCGCGCGCCTGCGCCGTCAGCGCCGCTATCAACCGAGGGTCCCGGATGAGCACCCGGTTGTTGCCTAGTGGCAGCACCATGCCATTGGCCCTGCAGGAACGAAGAGATGCCACTAACATATACCACACAAAATCAACATAGGAATGGTCTGGCCTGCCCTTGTAGCAACATACAAAAAAAAAATCTGCATCTCAAATTCAACAAGAAGCAAGAGCCCCGCCAGAGGAAGCAGGGGAACCAGCAAGTAGTGCCCGCCAGACGCAGCCTGCCCACTGCAGGGCGCATACAAAGGAGCATGCATAGGAGGACATATCATGAAACACATGCAAATGCAGAGCTGCCGGTGGTGCATGCGCTACAGCATATCGAGTTTGGCCTTTGCCGTTTCGAGTCAAACTGGGAAAGAAATTTGACCTTTGCACAGACACGAGTGAAGCACCACATGAGCACGTAGTCTTAAAGATGACAATTGGTGGCAGGTTATGAGGCGCAAGAGCTGACTCACTCGTGGGTCAGGGTGAAGAGGGGGGGGGCAGGCGCTGGCCTGGGGGGGGGTGCAGAGTAGGTTCCTGTATACGGCTGCACGCGCAGCATTGCCATATTGATCCAACACACATTTAAGGTGTCAACACCCTGAGGCAAAGCAGTAACCACCTCTTCTGCTAAGTCTATACTTCACATCAATTTTTTTCTCCCAAGCTCCTGAACCAACTTGTGAGAGACCAAGACATGGTAAGAAGGTCGCATTAGCAACAGTGAAACACTCTAATGCCTAGCCCTCTGGGGAATAACAATGTACTTCCTGTATTCTGACTCAGCTCATCCTGGACATCAATGCAAGTTTACTGATCACCTGGAATCACCTAGGTCCTTGACCACGATTTGAAAATTTATCTAATGACAATTCAGCTATATTTCATACGAAGACTCTGAATTTTGAGGCAATCAAATCCCTTTAAGGAATTGGGGGGGTGTCATTTGTCATAAAGGTTGACGCCCTTGATGTGTGGGACTCTGGGGAGAGACACACATGTCGCAGTTGGATTGCATAACTTGCATCATCCACCCCCTTTTTTTCCTCAACAGCGAACAAAAGTAGGCATGATGGCCACAATCCTGAACCTTGACGTCATCATCGCCACTCCTACTCCTGATGATCTGAACTACTTAAGAAGTATGATCTAACAGGTATGCTCCACATAAGACTACCAGCAGCCCTTCAGCAAATGGACATCAAAATACGCAAAGGAGAGACATGGAGGGTCGACAAACGCACCTCACTGCAGATCTCACATGTCGTGTCTCCTTTCTCATTGCACCATCGCTGGATGCACTTCTGATGCGCATACTGCTCACCATGACGAAGTACATTGAAAAGATTTGCAACAAGATGAGCTCAACTCCATCTTGTTTGTATATCATACATAGAAAGCAGACAATACCCTCACTTGTATAACTAGGCTCATTCAAGCCAAGAAATGTTGGGCAGAAGAAAACACAATGCGACAGGGAGGCCCAGCCTACACATATATATAAATTTCCCATACACCTGCCTAATGATAATGAATGTCAATCTGGGAATTTCATGAGTGACGCATACATGGAGAAAAGCAGCAGGCCAGAACGCACAAACACTACACCATATGAGAAGCGGTCAAAATGGGCCCAGGGAGCGAGAGAGTGAAGCATAACCATGAAAATATACCCCGTGAGTTCTGCAAACACGATTCCCTCCTGAAAGATTACGCCTTTCAGCAACACGAGAACACATTGAAGTTGATGAAGCAGAAGTGCACCCAGTCGGAAGTAACCAAGTATAGCAGGTCATCAATGTAACATGCACGTAGGCATCCAGTGACCTGGAACTCAAATGTGCCAAATTCCGCCCGCAGGCCTTTCTAAGAGTGTAGAAAAGTGAAAGAAACTCAGTGTTCACATGTAATTGCAAATATTGAACAACCCAGATTTGTTAACTCTCTAAAAAAACCTGCGTCCCAACTTCACCTCTCAACATACAAGAATGAACAAATACCAGATTGCCCACAAGGAATCGCGGTATAGATTAGCACCTTCAAGCCGCCTGAGCAAGCACAGGGAACTTCTAAGTTGGCGATGTCATCATCCTCACGACATATTCTACACTCCAACCTTTCGTCCTGTGACATGTCACTGCGAGGTGAGTAGGCTGCAGTGCCATCAAAAGCGTTCTCTTCACATGAGTCCTGCCTCAATCTTGTTCCATGGGCCTGCAGAAGAGGTTCAGTTGAGGAGGAGGGGCCTTCATCATCTCTCCTCACGTCCGGAACAACTGTAGATTCCTCTCTAGCAGAGGCCTGTCCTGCAAGCACACCTTGCACTGCTGAAGTTCCCGTAGAATTCATTTTGCTGCCATCAGCTATGTCAATGACTACCTGCTTCTCATTCGACCTTTCAGGAACCATGACGAAAACTCAAGTACTTCGGACGTCCCTCTCAAATAGCGGAAAGGTGGATGACACCTCGTCCTAATGAAAAGATAAATAGATGTCTAGTGAATGAACTCCAAGACCCCTCCTTGACACAACTTGCGAGACCGTAAAGGATTGAGCAAGATGGTCCAACTGCTTCTCGTAATATCAAAACCGTGATAAATGTCTTTAGAAAGACGACATCAACAAGCTAGTGATAAGGAGAATAAATAACTTCCGTAAATGGTAAAATATGCGGAGGAAAACCCTAGTGCTTGATGACGCAGTGGGAAGCAGTGGTATGGATGAAAATGAAGCTATGAGTAGCGATTAGCAGCGATGAGTAGCTACGAGGGGATGCGAGTGTCAGGTAATGTCAACGTGGATGGATGGGACAGGGATCGATGAGACGCATCCGTACACATCCAAAGAAACGACACAACTCATCGGGTAATAGTGTTGCGGAGCAGGTAATGTTGCGGAAGGTCGTTCGCAGTTATTCGCAGCAGTTCGCAGTCGTTCGGCTACTGGCTCCCACTGGCTCCTACTGGCTCCTGCTCCTGCTTCTGCTTCTGCCAGCTTTCCCCTATTGGCTCCTGCTTTTGCTGGTTCCTGCCGGTTTCCGCCAGATACTTACGAGCCACGTCGCAGAGCGGCAGCGTCATGCAGCGTCCTCAATACGGCTCAATACGGCAAAATTCGGTTCCCCAAAGTCGACTTTTTGAAGTCAACGTGCCTTGCGTTGTCATTGTTGGAGGCATGGGGTGATAACTGGCGCTAATTTTCTCATATTTGAATTTAGGCCCCTAAAAAATTGAATCCTTTCACAAATTCTCCCAGGTTTGATTTCAGGTAACTATTGACCCATATTTGCTTTATTAAAGGGCCTTAATTCTCTGTATAAATTTTAAAATTTTGATTTCAGGTCGCTATTTTTAATTTTTGAATTCTGGGCGCTATTTCACCCAAATTATGGAGGGGAGTTACCACCCCATGGTTGGAGGTCTGGCTGAGGTCTGGCATTCCCTTCCAATTCCTTCTGATTCCTTCAGTCAATGGGGGGGAAACGCCCTTCGAGAATCCGGGTGAAATAGCGCCCAAAATTCAAGGTTTCAAAATAGCGCCGTAATTTCAAAATGTCAGATTTAGTAAAATTTATTAGCGACCTTTACTAAAAAATATACGTATGAATAGCGACCTGAAATCAAGCTTGGGAAAATTTGGTGACAGTATTCAAAATTTAGAGACCTGAATTCAAAATTCAAAAAAAAAGGGCCAGTTTCCCCCCCATGCTTTCAGTCAAATCATTGTAGCAGTCTTTGGTGGTCATAGCTAGTCGTAGTCAGGTCGTAGTTGTAATGCTGGTGTACATGGGTCTCCATGGGTGTACACCAGTGTACACAGGTTTTACTCGTTTTCCGCCTTCTATACTCGACCCCAGGGGGCCCGGTCAGTACTTGCAGCCTGCACCCTAATTGGATCCGCCGGTGGTCGTTTTCCGCCCCGCACACTCGGATGTACTCGGAGGTGCTCGGATGTGCTCGGAGGTGTATTGAGCTCCATCCGCAGTCAAAGTTCGACGTCGAGCTCCTTTCCCTGGGGCGTTCCCTACATTAAAATGATCTTCAAATCAGCTTCAAATAGTGAAATCGATTCTTGCTGCATCTAGCCAATAGGCGCACGAAATGATCCTGACAAACTCAATCAACCAGCAATGCAATTTAAAGACGCCCCAGTGTGCGGAGCGGAAGACAGTACCAGAAATAGAGCAGAATAGTGCGGAGCAGAAGATAGTATGTAGTGCGGCCTAACGCTATCATTTCGTACGCTTTAGTAGTACGCGTTTGACCATGCTTCGTCCGCGCTCTGCCCGTACATGCTGGTTATTCTGCACCACTTTGCAACACTTCGCACTATTAACACACCGTACAGTGCGCCTCAAAGCAATGTGGAACTGCTGACTCAAAGATAAGAAGCTCGCGTTGGTGAGTTGCTGTAAGGGTTGGATTTACTTGGAAACACCCCGCGCCTGATGAAATTCTAAGCAGCTAACGGAGATGAAGCGCAGGCTTAAGCAGTGACACTCCAAGTTACTTCATGTGGGCCACATCGAAGCTAGAAAAGCAATCATCTTCTGCTGAGCGTTCATACGTGTCTCGTGTTCCTTGGAGACTTCACATTTCTATTGTGATCTGCAAAAGCATGTGAGAGATTATTGAAAGCTCGGCCCATCACGAAGTGGCACCTCATGCGCCCCTCGTAACCATTCACCTGTGCCTGTTATTCAAAAAGAATGAGGGACATTCTAAGTCAGCACCTGCTGGCACGCGATTTGTGCTCTCGGAGAGCATCAATGATCAGTTGCCTGTAGGCCTTCTGGGGTCGACATGCTGACCTCAAACCCTTCATATCGCAGCTTACAGCTCAGTATTTCCGTCCTTAGACCCTGCGAAAATCCACAGGGACACATAGTTTCTTCACATACAGAACGAAAGTTGAGGACCAGGGGGGATAAGGTGCACCAGATGCTGAGCAGAGGACGCCATGTGCCATTAGGCAGAGCTGCCAGCTGTGCTCTGAGCAGCTGCACCAAATTGGACTGCTTGTTCACATTTACCTCGTCTTCACAAAGGCTTGGGGCTGGATTCGTCAGACCCAGGCGTAAGCCTGCTTGCAAAATTGTCCCTCAGGTTCTGACAGCTGGCAAGTCGGGCATTCTGTGGTCCCACGCTCATGGGAGGCAGAGGCAGGGCAGACCACAGCTGGCAGAGGATGATGGCTTGCTTGTGTGTCAAGAAGTCCATGGTGGGAGCAGAGCAATGGACCACAGCCTAGCTGGGCGCCACATCCTCTCAGGGCGACAAGTGGCAGCCCCTCTAAGGTACTGCTTGCTTCTCCTGCATGGTACCTCTTCTAGCCATATCCAGGTGTTGGTTCTCATGCGAAAAATGCTGCAGCAGTTTAAGGGCCACTCGGGAATTAGGGACCAGCCGGCAGGGCCGGAGGGACCAGCCGGGGTTTAAGGCACAGCATTCCTGCTATGGGACTCCTGCATGGCACATCTTCAACTTGTATTGGGTTCACACTCCTGGGCACAAGTGCTCCAGCACTTCAAGGGCCAGCCGGGGTTTAAGGAGTGCTGCCGGGGTTTAAGGAGTGCTGCAGCTCAACGGCCAGCCGGGATTTAAGTACCAGCTGGGTGCCCTGTAAGGGTCAGCTGGGTTTTATAGGCCGGCCCTGGGGTTCAAGCGCCAGAGGGAGTTGGAGGGGCTGGCAAAGGGTTGAAGGCCCAAGTTTAATGTGCACAGGCATATTAAGACCTTCTGCCAATCGAAGGACTGTAGAGTAGCATAATTGCACGCACAACCTGACCATAAACCCGAGAATGTAAATATGAAAGCCACTGCCTGCTTTGCACACACTACCAAAACCCTTTGAACCCAAAAACCTGAAAACACTTCGTGCGAAGCCTTTCCACACGGATTCATCTGATCCAAAGGCTGAAGCGTTTAAACCTAACAAACACACATGTAACCTGATTTTTAACCTTGTAACCTAATTCTAAATCTAAAGCTTGATGATGAAATCTTGAAGTGCACAATAGTAACGAGATCTGTACGCCACATGGCAGCGCTTGCAGGGAGCAAGCCGGTCGAGTCCCACCCCCACCCCTGCCCCCATCGCAGCCCCTGGTACCAAGAGGGGAGCTTTTGACAGCTGGCCCTGCAGGGAGCCGCCAGCGCTGGTCGTCCTCGCTGGCACGCTTCCGTGCCAGGTCAGCGCTGCCCGCCAGAGCCGCCGCTGCGGGGGGACTACCAGTGCCAGAGCGGGCGCCGCCCGGAAAGTCAGCCCTTCCATCCAGAAAGCGGGCCCAGTCAACGAGCAGTCAACCGCTGCCGAGGCTGAAATCAACCGAGTCATCGGGGGAGGTCCTGCGGCTGCGGGAGGTGGACCTGCAGCACATAAGGGAGTACCAATCGCAGCTCGACAGGTGTCAGAAGCAGAGCACGCGCAAGCTGGCGGAGCTCCTGGACTGGAGCAACGTTCTGGGCATCCGCGAAACCCTCAAGGGGGGGAGGTGCCGCCCGCTCATTCACCCCTTTCATCTGTATGTTTGTTCTTCTTGTTGCAAAAAGAGATGGGTCGATACGTGCTTATATATATACGTTCTCAAATTCGCGAAGATATGTATCTATCTTCATATATGTATGTATATACGTAGACAGATATACAGGTTGAGTATGTATATTGCCCCCAGAGGCGGGACGCTGCTTGCCCATGCTGCTGCGTGTGTGCCTCCCCACAACCAGCAGTCGGCTTCAGCAAGCGGTTTGGGCTGTAGGGTTCAAAGCTAGGGTTTAGGGCCTTGGCCCTGGGTTCAGAAGTTGGCCCGCAGTTGAGGGTTTTGGCCCTGGGTCTGGAACTCTAGAGTGTAAGGGCTCTGGAATCCCGAGGAGCATTGCGAGTTTTTTTTTTGGGCTAGGGTTTTGAGCCCAGGGTTTGAAGTTTTGGGCTTTGGGGTTGAGGATATTAGCGAAAGGGTTGTAGCCCAGGGCGAGCTTCTTTCTTCCGAGGGAAAGAAACTTGGAGGAAACTCGAGGGCATCTCAGAGGGACAGGTCAGGAGATCTTTTTTATTTGGTGAGTCTAAAAATTCGGGTTTTAGCAAGCCTGCTGTGCGATGCAACGATGCGTGCGCAGCCTGAAGGCCGGCAGCATCAACCACGAGACGCTGGCGCTCAAGACCCAGTACCCTCACGAGGTCATCCTCACCAGGGTGCGCGGCCTTTCCCAGCTCAATAAAACCCTCACTCTAATCTTAACCCTAATCCTGGCCCGAATCTTGCCCTACTCCTAACCCTAGTCCAAGCCCTAATTGTAACCCTAATGCTGATGCCACTCTCACCTTGAACCCGGCACCTTCCGCGTTGCCCTAATTTTTACTGTATGACATGTGAGGGTTAGGGTTTAGGATTTCGGCCCTGTATAATGAAAGCACGTGTTCCTTCTCCCGCTTCTTTCGGAGAGCTGACCCTCTCTCCAACTCCTCTGCTGACTTAAATCTCCAAACCCCGTTGTAAACAGCAGGGCACACTCAACATACACCTTCGGACTGCATCCCCCCCTCCCCTTGCGAGCTCTCAAACCCCAAACTACAACCGTAACCTCCCCCCCCGCCCCACCATTTGGCGCTCCCTGTCCTGGTGGGCGAGTTCTTCGAGGCGGTCGGGTCTGACGTCTGCCTGCTGCTGGAACATGCAGAAGCTCAAACCCTAGCGCACTCTCAAACCCTCAACGCCACCACCCTGGTGTTACCCTTGACCCCTGCCCCCTTCCCCCTCCTACCCNCTGGTGGAGTACGCTAACCTCAACCCCATGGGCGGCCTCAAGGGGCAGGCGGTGCCCAAGGCGGGCTGCCCCGTGGCGAACCTGCGGCAGACGCTGGACGACCTCACGGCGCACGGTCTCTCCGTGTGCGTGGTGGAGGAGGTGGCGGGGCCCGCCACCGCGCGCGGCCGCAAGGACCGCATCGTGGCGGGGTGAGTCGGGCCCTCTGTTGGTGCTGTCGGTTAGAGGGCAAGGCTTTAGGGTTTGGATTTAGGGTTCAGGGCTAGGTTCGGCAGGGGCGCCTGCTGGGGGTGCCCTCTGCTGCATGCGGATGCAAGGACCGGCATTGCGGCAGGGTGAGTGCGCCGTCGGCGCTGTTCATTTGGGCTTCAGGTTTAGGGTGTAGGGTCTTGGACTGCAGAGTGCCAGTCGCAAGGACCGCAGGGTGACGGGGTGGGCGGCTCTTTACAGTGATGGACTCGGGCTAGGATTAGGGTTAGGAGCTAGGCTTTTGGGACTAGGCCTGTTGGGGTGCCTGGTGGGGGTGCCCGCGTGCAAGCACAAGGGCCTCCTGGTGGCGGGGTGTGTGCCCCCGAGGTAGCGTCTGTTTGGGGTTGAGAGATAGGGTTTGGGGTCCTGAAACGCGCACTTAAGACGCGCTCACACGCGCAGAGACACACGCAGCGACACCTGGACACACATGCTGTCTCAACACCTGGCGCTCACCCTTTCACCCACACACACGCACACGCGCACACCCGCCCCGCGTGTCCATGCATCCACGTATGCCCAAACAGCCCCTGTCCATGCATCCCTGTGCACACACCCCTGTGCGCGCGCTCACTCGCTTGTCGCCTTGATGATGTGGTAACACGCACCGCCTGGATGATGTGGCAAACTCCTCTGCAGACCTTAAGTGTGCAGTCCCGTTTGGCACGTGTGCCCGCGCACATATTTCAAACCCCAACTCTGAACTTTAAGCCCAGACCCTCGAGCCCTCACCTCAGCCATGTCTGCTAGGAGTCGCACACCCAACCTCCTCCTGCACAGAATTGCTCCCTCGTAGACGTCCTCCAGGTGTACGCCCCTGCAGGGGCATGCACTCGTGCTTGCCACCAAACCCTAAATGCTTACTCTACCTCAAAACACGCATATGAGAATGAGTGCTTAATTGGCCCCCTCTTGGTCACCTGCTCGCTCGCACACGAAACTTCAAGCGCGCGCTCCTTGAGCACTTGATTTGTGTGCTCAAACGGGAAATCGATTGCGTGCAGGCCATACTACTCCCATAAATCCTAAGCCCCGCACACCCCCCCCCACCCCTTTTGGCCCCCGTGTGCCCGCTGCGCAGGCACGCGCACCCTGGCAGCCCCTATGTGTACGGCCTAGCGGGCGCTGACGTGGACCTCGAGTTCCCCGAGCCGGTGCCAGTTGTTGGCCTCGCGCGCAACGCCGTGGGCTATATCATGGTGTCGGTGCAGGAGACGCTCGCCAGCTATGTCTACGAGGACTGCCTGACAGAGGAGGCGGTTGTCGCTAAATTGAGAGCCAGCGGGTGCCAGCAGCTGTACGTCCACGACTCGCTGCGAGAGCGCGCGACAGGTGCGCCCCCCCCCCCCCCCCCCCCCCCCCCCCCCCCCCCCCCCCCCCCCCCCCCCCCCCCCCCCCCCCCCCCCCCCCCCCCCCCCCCCCCCCCCCNCGACAAGCGCCTGCGCTTGCGCAATTGCGGGGAGCAAGCCTGTGACCTCGAATGCTTCTTGCATTCTTTGTTAGTTTTTTTTCTATAATTGTCTTTTTGATGTTTTGTGGCTTTATGTGCCAAGTCGGAAGGAAGCAACACCCCCCCGCTCCCCCCTCCCCTAAGATCCAGCAACCCCGTTCACGTGTGTGCACGCGTGTGTGCATGCAAAGACACTCCCACTCACAGAAACATGCGTGTACGCGGACACATGCACACACACACACGCACATACAAAACACGCATGCTCACATACTGACACGCGCCCTTATTCACTCACGCGCGCGCTCAGGCATTCCACTCGCACGTACGTGCACACACACACATGCGCGTGAGCACGCAGATGCACACACATGGACAATGTTTCAAGAGGCGCGCACACACACACACACTCTTTTGCACACGCATGCGCATGTGTGCATATGCGTCAATCAGTATGCTCCTGTCTCCACGCCTGTATGATCTTTAAGGAGGGGGGACGGGGCAGGGGGAGATTTTGTCCTGTGCCGTCCTGCTTGTTGATGTGGTGCCGGGAGGGAGAGGGAATTTTCCATGTGCGCGGGGGGGTAAGGGGTGG
>WELA01003606.1:616396-653117 GCA_009602735.1 Mesotaenium endlicherianum
CCCTCTCCCCTCTTCCCTCTTCCGCACGCGCGCGCACGCGCAGGCTCCGGAGAGGTGCTGTCGGTGTTCTGCAGCAGCATCGCCTTCAGCAGCAGCGAGCCGACAGCGGAGGAGTCCAAGTACGACGCCATCAACGGAATCGAGCTCATCGTCACCATCACCTACTTCATGTACTTCGGCGCCATCCTGCCGACGGCCGCCTGGCAGGAGATCGGCATCCTGCGCCTGCTGCTCTTCAGCGTCGGGGTCATCTTCCTGCGCCGCCTGCCCGTGCTCATCTGGTGCGCGCCCTGGGTGGGCCCCCTGAGACAGCAGCCGGGGGGGGCCGTCGCCATGTACACGCAGGTGAGAGGCTACCCGCTCCGGATCTGGCTCTGGCTCGAGAAGGCAGGCGGGGGGGTGCATGCACCTTTCCTGCCTTGCACCTGCTTGGCCCTGTCCTTGCATCTGCCCTGCCCCTGCCCCTGCACATGTCTTGTTCTGCCCAGTCCAGTCGCGTGCTGCCTCCTTAGGCCGTGGATGCTTGCATGCGTTTGCTGCAGCGGGTTCTTCCTGAGGGTAGGTCAAGGAGGGGGGGAGTAGGCAGGGGGGGACATGCTTTGCAATGTTTATGCGGGGGATACGTGCAAAAAGAAACAAGCCTGTCTGAGCTGGGCTGCTGCACTCGTTGGAGTACTCTCCCCGCGCGAGCACAGATTGGCGTTTGCAGCCCACAGTGCATCTCCTTGCCTGTCCCAGCTACTGCTTCCATGTGTAGCAAATTACTGACCCGCACCTCTCTCGTGCATACGTGCATACGTGCTTGCATGCATGCGTGCTGATTTTATGCGCGCGTGCTTGCGTGCGTGTGTGCCTGTACGTGCCTGTGCCTGTGCACGCGCGCTGGTGCCTGTGCGCGCGTGTGCCTGTGCGTGTGCGTGTGCGAGTGCAAGTGCGAGCGTGCAGGCGGCGTTTGCGGGGTTCTACGGGCCCATTGGCGTGGGCGCCATCTTCTACGCGGCGCTGGCGCACGAGCTCATTGAGGACGAGCTCACTTGGAACGTCATCTCCTTCGTGGTGCTCGCCTCCGTGCTCATCTACGGCCTCTCCGCGGCGCCCCTCTCCAAGCTCGTGTACATCACGCTCAAGAAGGCGCGGCGCGCCGCCAACGAAAAGGCCCGCCTCAACGGGAGCTTCATCTCGTCAGTCCCGGGCGGCGCGGGCGGCGCGAGCGAGAGCCTCGCCGCGGTGGGTCTGGCGCTCGGGCTGGGGTTCGACGGGCGCGAGCTGAACTACACCGTGAGCAACGGGGAGGTGAAGGTCACTGTGGACTCCACGATGGCCGCGGATGCGCAGTCCCCGAACGGAAAGAGGGCGTCTGTGGAGCCCTGCGCTGCCCCCGCGCCCGCGCCTACGCCTGCGGCAGCGGCTGCTGCAGCGGCGGGAGCGGCGGCGGCAACGGCAGCGGCGGGACGGGCGGGAGGGGGGGAGGTGGGAGCAGGGGCAGCTCGAGGGGGCGGGGAAGGAGGGGGATGGGAAGCGGGAGGAGCGGAGGAAAGCTCGAGGCCCGGGAATGGCGTGAACGGGGGCGACAGCTGGCAGGCCAAGAGCACGGCGGGAGGAGAGTTTGCGTTGGATGAGAAGGACAAGGAGGGAGCGCAGGTGCTGGGGAAGCGCGAGGAGGGCGAGGTGGAGGGGGAGCAGGAGGAGGCTAGGGAGGAGACTGTGAGGGGGGGGGCCGGTCTCAGCCTCCGAGACTCCTCGTCCACTTCTTTCTCCAGGTGGTCGTCCAATGGCACGGAGGCAGCAAGCGTGCAGCGGCTGAGCAGCAGCGGGGACCAATCGGACGCCGACGCGGAGGAGAGGGCGGCGCGCGCCTGAGCGTGCGCCTCGCACGGCGTGCTGAGCTGGGCTGGGCTGGGCCAGATCCTGGCTGGCAGACACCTGTCGCTTGTGCCGGCAGCATGATCTGCTCGGAATCACTTCCTCTTGTCCTTGAAGCTGTACATATGAACGAAGAAGTGGATGGTCCTGCTCAGGCCAAGCTGAGGTGGCGTGCAAGAAGGCAAAAGGGAATGAAAGGAAAGAGGGAAGAGGGGAGCGAGGCAGGGGAGTTTCGTATTTGACAGAGAAAAGAGTGGTGGGTCGTGCTGGCCTGCGGAGGGAGGTCACTTAAGAAGCCTGACATTTAGCAGGAGGGAGGAGGCGTGACAGGCAGCAGAAGCTTGCTGGGTGTCTTCCCGGGCTTGCCACTCCTGACTAGGTTCTTTTGGAAGTTTGCAGGGCTAACTGCAAAAGAATGGCTCCACCTGCTTTCCTCGTCAAGATTTGGAGGTTGATCGTTGATTGAATGGCATCTCGACGACCATCGACACTGTCCAGGCTGCGGCGGGGTCCTAAGGGCGGGCGGTTCCTTTGGTGCCAAATAAGGATCCGATATGCCTCGCAGGATGCACAGGATGTGGGCTAGCGTGTCGCATGCGGGATTAGGAGCAATCTTGCTCCTTGTTCTTGCTCGCAAATGTATGCCATCTACGGCCTTGGGGGTGTCTTTGGTTTTGCTTTGAGGCCCGTTGGATGCTGGTGGGCAAGTGTTGTATTCTGTTAGGATACGTTCCAGATGAGGATAGTTAATAAGCTTCATAGGATTCAGAAGACAGCCATCATTTTCGAGCCGAATGTGTCGGCAACTGATTGGAGCTGGAGCTGCCCAGTTGGCAGAAGCTGAAAGCGATTAAAGTAGGGGAGGATGAAAAACGCCCACAGTCTTTTTTACACATCGTAATCCTTACTCTTCAAACTAGCTAAATGTCCTCTATTCATTCAAGATATGATAATTTGCATCATTGCAACTTGGCTGTACTGTTTGAAATTGTTTTGACATCAAAGACGAATCTTTGTTTGAGACACTTTAGGACATCAACTACAGGGTGCCCTTGAGCTTGCTATTGCAAAATTGACTGCTCTGCATTTGACAGAGCAATTCACGTGTCCAATATCCTGCCCTTTGCCCTCTCTTGGCATAGTTGGCACCCGAATGCACATGCTAGTCATTCCAATGTCATCCTCACAAATTTACAACTTTGAAACTCTTGGAAAAGTTGGCTAGCTTTACATTCATTTAGACATTTCAGTGTGATTGGTTGCAAATGGTGGAGGACTCAATAGTTTATAATTTGCTATATGATGAACGTGTCAGGAGTAAACAGATACTCCACTTTTCACAATTGGCACATTCCTTTACATCTTTAAGTCTCAAATGTTCAGTACTTTGAATGTACACAAACATACGCGGTGTTATACATTGCCTTCTACCCAATAAAAAAGTGTTTCTGAATGGAACCCCGGGGTTACATGCATAACCAAAAATTGTGTCAACCACTAACCGTAATGCGCATTTAAATTTCCTTAAATGTACAAGCAAAAAAATAGAACAATCTCACTTCTTCAATTTTAGTCAAATTATGGAGCGTGCTGTTTTTAAAAGTAAATGGTTCATTATTAGTAAGAAACTTTGTCATTTCTAGTTTGTGACTTGTAAGCTTGCTCAAATTCACGTGGCCTATCATGTGGAAGTTAGCGAGACATTAGAATCTTAACTTCTTTGTGACAATACGCTAATATGGAATCTATTATAGTACTAAATATTGTTACAGGTTTGATCATCTTTGATTGCATGTGTATATGGTATATTAAAAGTGTAGCATAT
Organism: Mesotaenium endlicherianum; assembly: GCA_009602735.1. Taxonomy (NCBI): domain Eukaryota; kingdom Viridiplantae; phylum Streptophyta; class Zygnematophyceae; order Zygnematales; family Mesotaeniaceae; genus Mesotaenium; species Mesotaenium endlicherianum. The sequence goes on from WELA01003606.1 coordinate 620,085, forward strand.
GCTTGTTTGTCATTCGAAAAGAGACGACGAGCGTAATGATGTATATCTATGTATACATCATAGCCCCAAGTTTTGCTTCAGCTTGTAATCTGTAGTGTTATACATTTGCATAGCTTCCACAATGAGTACTCAAGTTGCACTATTGCATGCAAGCATAGTAAGCAATATGTATCTGTATTGACATATATATTGGCTTAACGCAATGTTGCATAGCTCATTGAGTATATAGTATATACAGAGATGTATAGATATAAGTATATAGGTATGTGTATATACGGGGGCTATATTGTGCCTCATTGTTGTTGTGCCTAACAGCGTCGGACCCTTGGCACGTGCGTGGCTTCTCAGTACGTGTGCCTTCAACCCGGTCAACGTGTCGGCGGTCCCTTTCACATGCGAAAATTCCCTGGTCGTTTGGTCGGTGCGTTGTTGCACGTGGGAAATCAACCGAGTTGATGGACCCCTGCACGTGTGTCGGCGGCGGACTGGCTGGGGTTGACCCATTCCCGGTCTTCCTGCACTTGCATCATGTGGTGAAGCATCCCATACTCAGTGCTTCCCATACTCAACCAGTTCCTCATTCCACACTACTAACACTCAACAGTAATTTTTGAAACGATAGCTTATCTTCAGTTTCCCTTACAAGGACAGAAGCGTCTTACTTCCACATAGGCTTTCGCCCAAGTTGAGGGTTTACAGAATGAACAACTTTGTAGTTTGCAGAAATCACGTCTAAGCAGCTTAACAGGCAATGCCAGATTCAAAGAAATCCGCCCTTCAAGGCTTTTGCTTAACTTTCACAAGTCACAGCTTACAAAACTCTGAAACTGCACATCTATGCTGGCCTGGTCTGAGCTCTTCGCTCAACACCGCGCCTTAACAGCTCTTCACTGCTTGGCTGGGCTCACTCAGTTCTTCACTGAGAGCTTTATTTGTTAATACTACTCTTGCTATGAGCAATTCAACAATTGAGACTTCTGAGAACTCGGAAACTAACATAGCACTCACCATTTTAAGTGACCCTTGCACGCTTGTGGCGTTTGACCCAAATCTGTGCTAATCTCCTAACAAATTCTATTCTGCAACTCTCTACTTTCTTCAACGAGATCCTCTCTTGGGAACTCCTGAAGTCTAACCTTTCTATGATACACTTAGGAAGAAATCTTCCAGTGTCGGCAGAAGCGTGGCGTCTCGGCTCTTCTTTGGCCTTGGGAACTCCCTCTTCTTTGCGCTCCTTCTGCTCCTTCAGCTTCCTTTGGCAACGATGCGAGCAAAAATGAGGCAGCTTCAGGCAGGACTCGTGCCTTTCACAAGCACCGCACGTTATCCTCTCTTGAGAATGCCAGTGCTTAGTCATAGCGCTTAGCTTGCATGCCGTCCTTACCTAGCAGCTCTCACACAGCTTAGAAGTTGTAATTCAGCATGCATGCATGCCTTGAGATTGTCGCGCGTGACCGAGGTGGCACACAATACCTCTGCAACATCCCTGCTGTACTTGGCTTAGATAGCCAATTAATCAGTACCTTTCTTGGCACTTGCTGGGCCGGCTCATTGCTGGTTCCATCCCCCTAGCCTTTCGGCTGACTACTCCGTCCAAATCCCCGTCCATCCCTGGGTGTGGGTTTGACGTGTCGTGACCACTTTGACAGTGATAACGACTTTGACATGACCGCTGACTGAGATAACTCGGTCCTTTGGTCGGTGAGTTAACATTGACTTCCCGTACCTGGGCAGCCATGACTTGCGCTGTGCGTGCGGCACCGTCAAGCGGATAGCAGTCGCAACAGCTGTCGTGCCTAACAGCGTCCGACCCCTGGCACGTGCGTGGCTTCTCAGTACGTGTGCCTTTGACCCGGTCGACGTGTCGGCGGTCCCTTTCACGTGCGGGAACTCCCTGGTTGTTTGGTCGGTGCGTTGCTGCACGTGGGAAATCAACCGAGTTGATGGACCCCTGCACGTGTGTCGACGACGGACTGGCTGGGGTTGACCGAGTCCTGGTCTTCCTGCACTTGCATCATGCGGTGAAGCATCCCACACTCAGTGCATTCCATACTCAAGTAGTTCTCTCTGTAGTGAAATAGATAGATAAAGTACTTAGTAAAATAGAATACTTTATTCAAGACAAGGATCTTTGAACACAAGTGGTAGCTTCTTGAAAGAGAGATGGCTTCTTGATAGTTACTATATTTCTGGAATTTGGCAAGTACAAGAGTGATTCTGGAATGTCTTTCTATGTTCTAGCTCTTGTTTATTTACTTGCTGCATAAGTAATTTCTAGGAAAATATATGTTGATGTGTTGGCACCCAACACATCCCAAAACTTGCCACCTCTTTCTAGAATAATGTACACATGTCCTTTTGACCTAAAAATGGCACGTTTGACTTTTGCCACATGGAGTTCTTCTGGGTCCTTCCTCTAACTTCGAAAATGCCTCAAAAGGTTCAAAGGACATGAACCAAGTCACTAGAGTATCTATTCACACTTGACTCCACACAATAATACTCCAATATATTCAAAAGCATTAAAATATATGCAAACTAATACACTATAACTCGAATCACGACATCACTCCCCCGATAGAAAAAGCGACGTCTCGGCGCGTCAAGTCAGGTGTTACACATGTGGAGCAGAGTTGTGAACAGCTTCAAGTTAGAGGCCACACATGTGAAGAGGACTAGTCAAAGGCGCCAAGTCAGGTGCTACACATGTAAGGTAGACTAGGCAAGGTCGTGGGTGGTGTGACCTTATTGGCTAGCCCACTCCTTGATGATAAAGGAAAATTGTACAAGTTGGCCCAGAATCTGCCACGAACCCAAAAATTCATAGCGGCCCCAAATTGCTCCAAATCTGAGAATTCGAGTGCCAGACGGACCGCGTCAGAGAACTCTACCGGGGTCACCAAATTTGAGAGCATTCTAATTTCTGGAGTGTCGTTGAGAGCTGAGAGAGTAGGCACTCCTCCAAATCTGTGCAGAAACTTCTGAAAATCATAAGTCCGTCTATACTTCTCCAAATTCTGCAAAGTAAGTCTCAAAATGGGCGCCAGAGTCTTGAGTTTTAGAGCATTCCAAGTTCAGGGGAGGGCACAATGTCAGAAGGCATATTTTGCCCTAATAATGCCAGCAGCCTGACCCCCTTCTACTTGGAGCATTATATCTCTGTCACCAGTGCTCCAATTTGAGCAAACTTGGACTCTAAATGACCGGCTACTCATGGACTACATCCAAGTAAATTTTCAGAATTTATGATGTGGAGACTTTTTACCAGTACAGTTTTGATTTTCTGTCCAGAAACTGCGAGAAGAGAAAAGTGTCTAATGTCATTTTTTCCTCTTTGTGGTTCTTGCAGGCTGCCTCCAAGGGGTCTTCTGCTGCTTCTTGATGATGGCAGGCTGCCTCCCTGAAGTCTTTGGGCTTCTAGTAGAGAGACTTGGGGCTGGTTCAAGATGGGGGTTGGCGGCATGGAAGAGTTTCAGCTTTCTCTGAACTTTGTCAAGGTAGTGCGCCGCCACCCAACTATTCTCCGAATCTGGATATCCTTTCCACTTGATCAAGTATTGCTGCTGTATCCTGAAATTTCTCATAGCTACTATGTCTTCCACTTCGTACTCCAAATGATCATCCACTATTGTTGGGGCTGGTGGGGTTGTCACTCGTCCTGGGAACTTGTTGTCGCGTTGCACATATGGCTTGAAGAGGGAAGCATGGAACACGGGGTCGATGTGCATAGTCTGGGGAAGCTCTAGCTTGAAAGCAACTGGGTTGACTTTCTGGATTATCTTGAAGGGTCCCAAATACTTGGGAAAGAACTTGCTGCCGGCATGCTTGTTGTTATGAGAAATGTTCTTGGATGATAGTAACACTGCGTGGCCCACTTTGTATGTAATTTCTCTTCTAGCCCTGTTTGCCATTTTTGCTTGAGCATCTTGCGCGTGTTGTAAAGCTTTTGTGGCTGCTGCAAGGGCTTCTTCTAATGTCTCCATAAAATCTGCCGCTGCAGGTACTTCATCATAGCCAGCCGTGAAGCTCAGCGGCGTGGTCGGATGGAAGCCATAGTTGAGGAAGAAAGGGGACTCTTGGGTAGAGGCTTGCGTCGTGTTGTTGTAGGCAAACAGCAAAGGGGTCAAGTACATGTCCCAGTCTTGCTCCAGAGTAGACACGTAGGCCTTTAGAGAGGTCTTGAGAGTACGATTCATACGCTCTGTTTGTCCATTAGATTGCGGGTGGTAGGCAGTGGACATATCCAGCGATGTACCCAAGTTCTTGAAGAGATATTTCCAGAAATGGCTTGTGAATCTCGGGTCGCAATCAGACATTATTCTTGATGGCAGGCCATGTAATCGAAAAATATTGTCAAAGATGAGTCTTGCTAACTAGGGGGCCGTAACCTTAATCGTTGTTGGGATGAAATGAGCCATCTGTGTAAGTCTGTCCACCACTGTTAATATTGCATTGTAGCCGCGTGATGTCACTGGCAAGTCCACAATGAGGTCCATGGAGATGTCTGTCCACTGTCTCTTGGGGAGTGGTAGGGGTTGAAGAAGTCCTCCCGCTTTTTGTGATGATGGTTTGATTCTTTGGCATGTGTCGCAGCTCCTGCAGTACTCCTTGACTTGCTTAGACATTCCTGGCCAGCAATAAGTCCTTGCGAGCACGCCCGTGGTCTTTAATATTCCAAAGTGACCTACAAGTGGGTTGTCGTGTGCTTCTCGAAGTAACAAGAGTCGTAGCTCTTTATTATTAGGCACGCATCTCTGTCCCGTATCTTGTCTCACCCAATAGTTTCCTTCTTTCTTCTTGTGTGGGTCAAGGGCTGCCTCGCTATTCGTGTAATAAGGGTCCGCATCATAGGCGGCAGAAAATTGAGCTTCCACATCTGTACTCAGGGATGTCATCACTGCATATATTTGCAGTTTAAAGAGGGGGTCAGCCGGGTTCGTCTTGCCGGGCTGGTACTGAATCGTGATGTTGTACTGTTGCAAGTATTCACTCCATCTTGCTTGTCTTTGTGAGAGATACGGCTGCGTCTGGAGGTGCTTCAACGCCTCGTGGTCCGTAGTGACCAGCACCTTGCGTCCTTCAACGTAGCAGCGCCAAACCTTTAAGGCAAGAATAATTGCCAATGCCTCTTGCTCCGTGGTTGTATAATTCTGCTCGGCTGGATTTAGCTTCTTTGACTCGTAGGCGATGGGTTGCAGTCCCTTGCCTTGGTCTGAAGCAGGATTGCTCCTATTGCATAGGAAGATGTATCGGTGATGACGTGGAAGGGCCAGTCTGGGTTTGGACTTGGGAGTGTGAGCACCGGGGATGTGGTCAATCTTTGCTTCAACTCTTGAAATGCCTCTTCCTCTTTCTTGGTCCATGTATATAGCCTGTCCTTCTTGAGTAGATCTGTCAGGGGGCTTGCTATGTGCGAGAAGCTCTGGATGAATCTCCTGTACCAATTGGCAAATCCCAAGAATGATTGGAGTTCTTTCTTGGTCGTGGGGGTTGGCCATTCCTCCACCACCGTGGTCTTCCTGGGGTCCATCTTGATGCCATCAACAGTCACGTGGAGACCTAGGAACTCCACTTCTTGTTTGGCAAACTCGCACTTTGACTCCTTTGCAAATAGCTTGTTTTGCTTCAGGATTTTGAGCACTTCTTTCACGTGTCTTCCATGCTCTTCAAGGGTCTTGCTGTAAATGAGAATGTTGTCAATGAATACCACCACAAATCTGTCCAGCAGGGGCTGAAATATGGTGTTCATCATAGTCATGTAAGTTGCTGGTGCATTGGTGAGTCCAAATGGCAGACCACGAACTCAAAATGTCCATATCTTGTCCTGAATGCTGTCTTCTCTATGTCCGGTTCTGCGATGCAAATCTGGTGATAGCCGCTCCATAAGTCAATCTTCGTGAAGAACTTGGCTCCAATTAGCCGGTCCATTAGCTCATCCATGCGCGGCAGCGGGTAGCGATTCTTGATGGTGATCTTGTTGAGTGTAAGGTCATAGGTTTATAAAGTGCATTTTCGAGTTTCATGAAAGTATGTTTTGATTGCATAGAAGTCTAGAGTGCATGTTTTTGGTCATTTTGATATGATACAAAGTTCATCGAATTTGGTCAAGTATTGAGAGAGTTATGGATTTCCAAAATTTAATTAGTTTTGAGGTCAGTTGACGATTGTCCTTAATTCGCGGTGAGCGCCACCGTCGGATTGACCGACAGCGTCGAGCGATCTGGCCCGTTAGAATAAACTCGAACCTTCACGTAAGTTTGGCTGACGCGGAGTGCCGACTAGGTCGATTTACCTAGAAGTTTTGGTTTAGCCTAGCGCGTCTAAGATAGAATATTCTAGTAATGTCGATGCATGTATGTGGACGTCAATTCGGCCCGACACGTCAGATTAGACCGATCTGGCTTACTCACGAATATTGTGGAAGGGACGATTTGACGAACACTTAAGAAAATCCGTAGCTTCCCTCTAGAGAGGAGCATTTAGGCAGAAAATTATAAATAGGCATAACTTCTTTGTTTCTTATCAGTTTTCACTTCTGTAAATTTCTACGGGTTTGTATTGACAACGCCTTTCATCCTATATCATTTGTGAGCAGTTTCTTGCTACTCAAAATGGTGAGTAATTTTCCTAAGCTTTGTTAGTGATATGCCGCTGCACTCTTTAGTATGATTGCAACTAGTTCCTTTCCTCGTGAATCACTACGCTTCCACTAGGGCACTTTGCCCCTTTCACCTGGTATCGGAGCTAAGCTAGTTTGCATATTATATTAAGGAGTCGCAGCCGGCAGTTGGAGGAGGCGAACATGTCGAACATGTTGAGCGCGCGAGACAGCAGGCAGCACCAACAATGACAAGGGAGCAACAAGAGATGCAGGCGATGTTAAGGCAACTGGCGAATGTAATTGCAGGAGAAGTCTACACCCAATTTCTACAAAATATGCGCGAGGAGGTGGAGAGAATGGTGCGAGTTGTTATGGGGAACGCCGCTTCGACGAGTTCGGCACCTACACCTGTTGTGCCACCAATTCATGTTAACCCAGTGGTGCAACCGATTATTCCATCCGCATCGGGAGTGCGTGCGTCTAAGCCTGAAGTTTATATTGGAGAGCGTGGATCGCCGCCTGTTCATCAATGGATTTTTGGAGTAAAGAAGTTTATGGAGTATTCTGCGCTCACGCCCGACAGGCAAGTTGCCTTTGTCATAACTTTGCTGCAGAAGAGTGCTGGAGCTTGGTATGAACGAGAAGAGCAGCTGTCCGGAGTTCTTGCTACTATTGATCTGCTATTTGAAGGCTTGAAGAGGCAATTTCAACCTATTGCATCGTGGCTACGGCTCAAGATCTATTGGTGCGTCTTCGTCAACGAGGAAGCGTTCAGGAGTATGTTTCGCGCTTCAACGAGCTGGTGCTTCAATGTCCATCCATGCACGAGTCGGAGATGATGGACAACTTCAAGAGGGGACTCAAGCCAACTGTGGCCAAGAAAGTGGCGCTCAAAGACCTTACTAGTCTTGGAGAAATGATTGCATTGGCAACAAGAGTCGACGCTGTGGAGTATAGTCAGAGGCAGTGGGGCAGCCACAACTTTGGAGGATATCGACACTTTGGACCTCAAGCGCCAAGCACGAGTGGACAAGGTCCAATACCTATGGAGTCGGGACTTGTACAGTACCAGCGCAGGCTGCAGAATATGAAGCCGAGAGGACCCTGCTATAATTGCGGCAAGCTTGGACATCTGGCTCGAGACTGTCATGTGAAGGCAAAGCAACCTCAACAGCAGGAAAAAGGAGGACGCGAGTAAGTCGTTCTGGGGCGTCTACTGGCGTGAAGACGGGAACTCACAAGGAGGTTATCCCCAGGAGCCTGCCAAGAAGGGAAAGACAAGATGTTGACAAGCCTATTATCGTGGAAGGAGTGGTCGACGGCAACAAGGCGAAGTGTATGGTCGACAGTGGCACAAGTGCAAACTTTGTGCAGAAGAAGCTGGTGAAAGAGTGGCGAATCCCTGTGCAGAAGCATTATGAGCCTAAGGAGGCAATTTTGGCGAATAGGCAGAGACTCAAGTGTGGTGCACCTATGGAAGCTATTCACGTGGAAGGAGCGGGACACCGGAGTAAGGAAGTTATGGAACAGGCAGAGTTGGGTCACCATGAGGTGATATTGGGCTGACCATGGCTACGAAGAGCCAACCCTCAAGTGCACTGGAGCACAGGACAAGTGGAGATCCAAGGGCGTGATGGTCGAATGGAGACAGCGAAACAGGTGGAGGTAGATACGACCACAAGTAACTGTCTTCTATCGAGCCTGCAAGTTAAGGAGCTATGCAGGACAAATCAGGTGAAGGAGATGTACCTTGTTTCGGTGGCCCTGGCCAGGTCATCAGATGGAGCAAGCGTGAATCCTAACAGCCTGGGCGAATGTACATCGTCGGAGGAGCAAGTAGTGGTGTCTGATCCCCTTGCTCAGAAGGAGCAGAGCCCAACTGCTCAAGCGAAGAAGCCTGCTGAGATGCCTGCCCAAATTAAGGCACTGTCGGAGGAGTTCAAGTGCATATTTCCTGAGGAGCTACCTGCAGGATTACCTCCACAGAGAGCTATGGAGCACAAGATTGAGTTGGAAACAGGGAGCAGGCAACCAGTGAGACCCGCCTATCGTCAATCGTTTGCGGAGTTGGACGAGTTGAAGAAGCAGCTGACAGAGTTGTTGGAGAAGGGATTCATTCGACCCAGCGAGTCTCCATTTGCTACGCCAGTTTTATTTGTGAAGAAGAAGGATGGGACTATGAGGATGTGTGTCGACTACCGGGCTCTCAACAAGGTCACCATCAAGAACAGGTATCCACTTCCACGAGTGGACGAGTTGATTGACAGGCTTGTCGGGGCGAAGTATTTCTCGAAGATCGATTTGAGGAGTGGCTATCACCAGGTACGGATTGCGGAAGGAAACGTTCAGGAGACTGCTTTCAGGACTCGCTATGGTTTGTTCGAGTTCACAGTCATGCCTTTTGGATTGACTAATGCACCTGCTACATTTATGGGACTCCTGAATACTCTCCTCAGACCCCATTTGGACCAGTTTGTGGTGGTATTTTTGGACGACATCTTGATCTATTCGAAAACCTTGGAGGAGCATCTGGACATCTGAGGAAGGTGTTGGAGGTCTTGAGAGAATAGAAGCTGTATGGGAAGATGAGCAAGTTCGACACTGTCTCAAGGAGGTGGAGTTTCTTGGACACATAGTGGGAGTTGAAGGAGTCAAGGTGGAGCAGAAGAAGGTGCAAGCAGTCAGAGATTGGCCGGTACCTGCTGATATTCATCAACTCAGGAGTTTCCTCGGCTTGGCAAATTATCGACGTTTCATTGAAGGATTTGCCAAGGTGTGTGCACCGCTCACGGACATGTTGAAGAAGCAGGAGAAGTGGCTATGGGGTGACAAGGAGCAGCAAGCATTTGAGAAGATTAAGGAGTTATTGACACAGGCACCTGTGTTGGCAATCGCCAGTCCAGTGCTTCCTTTCACCATCATCACGGACGCATCAAGCTTTGCAGTGGGAGCCATTCTTCTCCAGGACCAAGGCAAAGGATTGCAGCCTGTGGCATATGAGAGCAGGAAGTTGAGTCCTGCTGAGCAAAACTATGCAGCACACGAGCGGGAGATGTTGGCTATTATCCAGGCTTTGAGGAATTGGCGATGTTATGTGGACGGCCGGAAGGTGTTCATCAAGACCAACCGCAAGAGCTTGGAGAAGTTTATGACACAGCCAATGTTGACACCAAGACAGGCAAGGTGGATGGAGTTTCTGCAACAGTTTGACCACAAGATTGAGTACTTACCTGGGAAGATCAACCCTGCAGACGCTTTATCCAAGAGGTGTGACCTTGCAGCTGTCTCAGTCATCAAGGAGAGTATGGACTTCAAGGAGAAGCTTCAGAAAGGTTATGAGGAGGACCTTGAGTTTGCTGATGGTGGAGCAGCTGAGTTCAACTTGAGTATGCAGAAGAAGGACGGCATATGGTATTATGGTGATTCCAAGAAAGTGGTGGTACTTGACATCAAGGAGTTACACGACCTGCTACTTGCGGAGCATCATGATTGCTTATATGCTGGACACTTTGGAAGCGAGAAGACGGCAAGCGTGCTGAAGCGGGAGTACTGCTGAAGAAGTATGGACAAGGACATCGAGGAGTGGATCAGGAGTTGTGATGCGTGCCAGAAAACAAAGACACCAAATCAACAGAAGGGAGGTACATTGCAGCCCCTGCCTATTCCAGAGTATCCTTGGGAGCAGATTGCTATGGACTTCATCACATCGTTACCAGTCAGTGGTCAGGAGTGATTGTTTCAGATCGGGATCCAAGGTTTATTAGCAACTTTTGGCGGTCATTGTTTACTTTGATGGGGACCAAGCTGAGTATGAGCACTTCCTATCACCCTCAGACAGACGGGCAGAGTGAGAGGCTCAACAGAACTCTGCAAGAGGTGCTCAGGAGTTTCACTATGGAAGACCCTTCGAAGTGGGACAAGAAGCTACCAGGGTTGGAGTTTGCCTACAAGAACAGCATGCAAGGATCCACCAAGCAGTCACCATTTGCTATGGTTAATGGGCGAGAAGTATATCATCCAGGGAACATCTTGTTGGAGAAGGCCAAGGAGACTCAGGTTCCTACTACACAAGCTTTTATGCAGGGTTACGCCGTACGCTTGTACGCTTAGTTTGACTAATACGCTAGTTCGCTTAGATCGGTGTTCAAAAAAATGGACTAGTTCGCTTAATACGCTTAGTACGCTAACGTCAGGACAGTGTCGACGTCCAGTAGCTACGGCGTCGACGCTTCATGTCGGTCGCACGTGTAAAATAACCACGTCGTGTCAGACTGTTTATTTCGTTCAAAATGGCAGGGTATTTTTTTCAGGCAATTTTGGACTTTTCTCTGCCCGCTTTGCAGCTACAAGTCGCAAAAAGTATTTGTACCTTCATCTAATAGACGTCGGCGAGCGCGTTTGAACACCCGCCACCGGGTGCAGGGATGGGTCAATACCCAACGTGCCATGCATGTTTCTCTGACATATATGTATCAGGGTTTTTTATGGAGCTTATAAGTCGGACATGTTGCAGGAATAAATGGTGGAAAACAATTTCAAAAAAGGTAAACTACTGTTGGCTTCGGGCGCCAGCCGACGGTCTTGAACCCCCGCCACCGGCTGGAGGGAGCGACGCCTTACCAATGTTTCGTATTATGCAATATGTATTGGACTTCCGCGTTTGACTATTATATTTGAATTTTATTTACTGCTTTTCCATGTACAATTCGACGACATCAATCATGCCAAAGCTGGAAGGGCCGCTTAGCAGAGCTATTTTTTGTACTTCCTAACTTATTTCTAAGTTGAATTAGGACACTTAGGAGTATCATTACTTCTTAATCGAGTAGAAGAAGCTTCAATGAAGAGGTATAGATATGATTTAATTTCTTAGCAAGCATGTGTAAGAATTAGGAAGTTCTTATAAATGCCACATTTAAGAATGACTGAACTTCAACTTATAATTATTTTCATACGCACTAACATTGGGAGAACCGCTTAGCAGAGCATGGTTTTTTGTACGTTCTAACTAGCTGATTGATTCAAAAAAAAGACTTAGAAGTATCATTACTTCTCATACGAGTAAAATAAGCTTTAATGAAGACAAACATGATTTAAACTCTTAGCAAGCATGCATGAGAGGTTAGAGGTAATCCATATAATGTAAATCATTCACACAAAGTGCAACATTGCATGAAGTCATAATGCACCAAATATTAATTGCAAATGTATTCATTTTCTCAACTTCCATTCTCTTTAATATGTACATGCTACCTTTACAACATACAAGTTAGCTGACCGACACATCTAGTAACCAATCGCTCTTGGCCTTCTTCTTCCTAGAGCTGAAACACTAGGTCGCTCCTCCACCTCCTCTTCCTCTACCTCCATCTCCTCTTCCTCACTCAACGAGGCATGTATGGCAAGATTGAGACCCTCCTTTTCGGGTGTCTCTAAGAACTCCGCTTCTTCAACCCATGGAGTGACGCCGACACTTGGTCCAAGGAAGTCCAAACTCTTCTCCTGAAGTCTCAACATAGAATGCACATACACTAACTTCTTTGCTCTAGTAGGGAGCAGCCTATTGCGAAGTGGACTGTGAACAAACCCGTACTCAGACCAATTTCTCTCACATGCAGCTGCTGAACCAGGTTGCGACAATATCCTCATAGCAAGAAGTTGAAGATTAGGACAATGACTTCCATATGTTTCCCACCACTTGTGAGCAGGCATCATGGTCTTATTAGCCTTGCAAACATCATCGCCAAAAATGTCACCGCTCTGTCGGTAGAGCGCCAACTCTCGATCCACCAACGCTCGGTCAAGCACACTTCCTCCGACAAGGGTATTCCGCACGTTGGACCAATCAGTTAGTAGACACTTCTCAACTGCCCAAGACTCATGGTCTTGGAACTCGGGGTCCAGATAGTAGCCTGTAGCCAAACAAAGTCAAGAAGCAAACTCAATATATAACAACACAATGCACTTCACAAAAAAGAGAGCAATAACAATAGCAAGCACAATAACAAGAACAATGACCAACACACAATAACAAGCATGCAAGAGAACAACAGCCGCCGAGCAAGAGAGGTGAGCAACGTCAGAATAGACCTTTTACCCGCAGAATGTAGGGGGCTGTGAAGCTGGTCCCATCGAGCCTTCACGTCCTTCTTAACTTGGGTTCTTTGTGCCGGTTTGAGTCCTTCAACCTCAAGCACATGCTCTTTAATGGCACTCATGCGAGCCCAGATCTTCCCAAGAGAAGGTTGTGGAGAGTCGACTAGTCGAAGGAGAACTACAATCGGCTCACACACGTCTACCCATACCTTCACTCGCTCCCAAAGTTCATCGTCACGAACTAGGTCTCTAATGTTTGTAGCCTCGCCTAAACAACCGTTCATGACCGCCCACTCAAGCCACCTACTGTCAGACACCATAGCTTGTAAGGTATCCCTCACAACGATGAGTCTTTGCAAGCAAAGGAAGTTACTGGCAAACCTTGTGGGTCCTGGCTTCAACAACTCTAGTTTATTTTTTAGCCTTGCCCCATGCTCACGGTAAAGAGCGTGAGGCATGTGGTGGTTTGCAACAAACTGGACCAAGTGCTTGAAGCTATCGATTATGCCCTCTAGCTCTTTTATCTTTCCTAGGTCTTTCAACAGCAGGTCCAAAACATGAGCAGCACAAGGCGTCCAATATATGTGCGGGTGCTTCTCGCGAACCACATTACAACCAGCTACAATGTTAGCTGCAGAGTCTGTGCAAAGCTGTACGACATGATCAGCCCCTACCTTCTCCACGGCCTCAAGCAGGTGATAACCAATATAATCACCCGTCTTCCTGGCACCCTCAGTGTTGATAGCATCCATGAACATCTCAGTGCCTCCCACAACCATAAGCACGTTAAGAAGAGGATGCCCGCATGGATCGGTCCACCCATCTGCTACAATGCTACAACCCGTCAATGGTAGTCCTTTTTTCTGTTTCTCCTCCCAAGCTTCTATCTTCAAGACCTCTTTATCTAGTAGGGTACTTCCGAGAGGCTTATCCTTCATAGGGACATACATTAAACCAATTTCCTGAGTGTACTTACTGANTTAAACCAATTTCGTGAGTGTACTTACTGACAGCAACCAACATGTCCCTAAAGAACTCACTGCGAGCAACATTGAATGATGAACCAGTACCATAGAAGAAGCGAGCGACAATCTCATGGACATTCTCAGCATTCATCTTTTGGAACATGTCACTTAGAGAGGTCTGCCCTGTCTCCCTGCCTAAGGAAAGGGACCCCCCAACACTTGCACATGCTGAGCCACTAGCACCAGTATCCCATTCATGCACACGCTTTCGTGCAGCTTGTATGGTACTCTTCCTAAGTCGCGTTCCTAATAGAGAACTAGCCATACCCTTGCTACGGCTAATCATGAGATTTAGAACTTCATCGAGAACCTCCTCACACTGACTAACATCCTTACAGCCTCCCGTGAAATGGCCACGAATCCGCTTGACTCCACCGGTAAACTCCCTGGGGCAGTAGTTGCACTTCACCTTTGGATATGAATTCTTGGACTTGGCTTCCACAACGATGGTCACATGGCCCCACTCTGGACCAGACCTTGCAGCAATTGCTCTAGGGGGCAGACGAGCGGTCAAAGCTCCAGTGAATACCCTCATTCCAGAAAGCGTTGCTCCGGACGAAGTGGATGGTTGAGACATGATACGCGTGAAACCTGCAATAACGGAGAACAGCAACCAGTAAGAGACAAAAGAATATGCCAGTCAAACAAGCAAAAGAGCAACAATAGGCAAGCAAGAGAGCAGGAAGCCCCAACAAAAGCAAGCAAGGGGCTGGCAGCCCGCCCGCACTAAAACCCTAAATAGCAAGCAAAGGCAAGCTAGCCCGCCTTGACTAAAATCTTAAGACAGCAAGCAAGGGACTGGCAGCCAGCCCTGACAAAGCAAGCAAGGGGCTGACAACCAGCCCCGACAAGACTCAAAAGCAAGTTCGGGGCTAACAGCCAGCCCCGACAAAACTAAGCAAGGCGTTGGCAGCCCGCCCTCACTATTACCCTGAACAGCAAGCAAAGGCAAGCCAACCCGCCCCGACTAAAACCCTAAGAAAGCAAGCAAGGGGCTGACAACCAGCCTCGACAAAACTCAAAAGCAAGTCCGGGGCTAACAGCCAGTCCCGACAAAACTAAGCAAGGCGCTGGCAGCCCGCCCCCACTAAAATCCTAAACAGCAAGCAAAGGCAAACCAGCCCGCCCTGACTGTAACCCTAAGACAACAGGCAAGGGACTGGCAGCCAGCCCTGACAAAAGCAAGCAAGGGGCTGACAACCAGCCCCGACAAGACTCAACAGCAAGCTCGGGGCTAACAGCCAGCCCCACAAAACCAAGCAAGGGGCTAGCAGCTCGCCCTGACAAGAGCATGCAAGGGGCTGCTGCAGCAAAGCAGCAGCCAGCCCGCCCTGACCAGAGCATGCAAGGGGCGGCTGCAGCACAAAAGACAGACTGCCCCGACCAAAGCAAGAGAAAAATACGCAAGGGAGGGAGACGCAGGGGAAGGGGGGGGGACCTGAAACACTTGTTGGAGATTGGCTGCGTGTGGATTGGCGCAAGGCCTGCCGACTCGCTCGTTTTGAACTTGGGCTGCTTCACACATAAGAGAAGGGACAATGTACACACATGTAAGATAGACAACAGCACACCAGCAAGAGCACGGTGCTGCAGCCAGACAGCCCCAACCAAAACAAGCAAGGGGCAACTGTAGCACAGCAGCAGCCAGACAGCATGCCAGACAGCCCCACTCAAAAAAGCAAGGGGCGCGCGGACGCCACTACCAGTAAGAACAGGGCAAAGAGGGAGAAAGGAGATAGGGAAGGGCATGGCACCTGATGCGCGTGTCGGAAGACGTATGTGCACCAATGAGGGGTGAGTCTGGTAGCTTCTTTTTCACGCCTTCCTCACTGATACAAGACACACAAAAGGGCATAGGGTCGTCAAAACAGCAGCAGCAATCCCAATCAAGCAAGCAAGGGGCGAGCTGCTGCAGCACCACAGCAGCCAGACAGCATGCACCAGACAGCATGCAAAGGGCGGCTGCTGCAGCCAGACAGCAGGGCGGCAGCCAGCCCCACCAACAGCAAATAAGGGGCTGGCAGCCAGTCCCAACACAAGCAAGCAAGGGGCTGGCAGCCAGCCCCCACAGAAGAAAGCAAGGGGCTGGCAGCCAGCCCCGACCACAGCAAACAAGGGGCACGAGAGAGAACGGGAAAGAGGAAGGAGGATTAAGGCACCTGTTCACGTGTCAATGTCGCTCATGCGTCAATGGGCACACGTGGGGTAGGCACAAGGGGGGTCTACTCGCTCCTTATTGTCTTGCCCTGCTTCACAAAAGACAAAAAAGGAGACAAAGCTGTAAAAAGATGCAACAGACAGCTAGCCCTAATCTACAGGACACAAACACGCAAGCACGAGGGAGAAAGTTCACAATCAGTAGAACAACAAATGTGCAATGGGTGCACAAAAACAGCAGCCGAGTTAGAAAAGGAAGGAAGCAAGAATGAACAACACAGGCACAGCAGGTTGCAGATAGAGCTGGTGCAAATGTGGACTAAAATCTCAAAATTGTAAGCAAGGGAATGCCAGCCAGCCCCGTGAAAACCGAGCAAGGGGTTGGCAGCCCACCCCCACTAAAACCCTGAAACAGCAAGCAAGGGGCTAGCTGCCAGCCTCGACAGAAAAAAGCAAAGGGGCACAACAGCAGCTAGCCCCAATAAAAACCCTGACTTAACGAGCAAGAGGCTGGCAGCCCACCCCGACTTAAACACATTGCAAGCGAGGGGCTGGCAGCCAACCTCGACAAAAGCAAGCAAGGGGCACAACAATAGCCAGCCCCGACTAAAACCCTAAACCAACAAGAGGGGCTGGCAACCAGCCCCAACACAAGCAAGCAAGGGGCTGGCAGCTAGCACCCCAAAAAGCAAGCAAGGGGCTGGCAGCCAGCCCCGACACAAGGAAGCAAGGGGCTGGTTGCCAGCCCCCTCAAAAGCACGCAAGGGGCTGGCAGCCAGCCCCCCTAAGAGCAAGCAAGGGGCTGGTTGCCAGCCCCGACAAAAGCACGCAAGGGGCTGGCAGCCAGCCCCCCTAAGATCAAGCAAGGGGTTGGTTGCCAGTCCCAACACAAGCAATGAAGGGGCTGGTTGCCAGCCCCAACACAAGCAATGAAGGGGCTGGTTGCCAGCCCGACACAATGAAGCAAGGGGCTGGCTGCCAGCCCCGACACAGGCAAGCAAGGGGCTGGCTGCCAGCCCCAACACAAAAAAGCAAGGGGCTGGTTGCCAGCCCCCCAAAAAGCAAACAAGGGGCTGGCAGCCAGCCCCGACACAAGCAAGCAAGGGGCTGGTTGCCAGCCCCGACAAAAGCACGCAAGGGGCTGGCAGCCAGCCCCGACACAGGGAAGCAAGGGGCTGGTTGCCAGCCCCGACAAAAGTACACAAGGGGCTGGCAGCTAGCCCCCCTAAGAGCAAGCAAGGGGCTGGTTGCCAGCCCCCCAAAAAGCATGCAAGGGGCTGGCAGCTAGTCTCGACACAAGCAATGAAGGGGTTAGTTGCCAGCCCCAACACAATAAAGCAAGGGGCTAGCAGCCAGCCGCGACACAGGCAAGCAAGGGGCTGGCTGCTAGCCCCACCACAAAAAAGCAAGGGGCTGGTTGCCAGCCCCCCAAAAAGCAAACAAGGGGCTGGCAGCCAGCCCCGACACAAGCAAGCAAGGGGCTGGTTGCCAGCCCTGACAAAAGCACGCAAGGGGCTGGCAGCCAGCCCCCCTAAGATCAAGCAAGGGGCTGGTTGCCAGCCCCCCAAAAAGCAAACAAGGGGCTGGCAGCCAGCCCCGACACAAGCAAGCAAGGGGCTGGTTGCCAGCCCTGACAAAAGCACGCAAGGGGCTGGCAGCCAGCCCCTGTAAGAGCAAGCAAGGGGCTGGCAGCCAGCCCCAACAATAGCAAGCAAGGGGCTGGTCGCAAAGAGGGCAAGAGGGGACGGACGCACCTGAGAGATGTTGGTGGTGAGGCGCGTGAGCGTGAAGACGGCGCCACCTTGTAGTACAGAACGGGCTTGAATCACGCCGTCCACTCCAGCTTCGGCCCGTCCGCTGCTGGCCTGGATGTGTTATAGCCTGAGGAATGCAAGGCAGCAAGGTCCTAAATGCGGAAGTAAGAAAACTTACGATGAATAGCAGGTGCGAAATACAAAGAAAGGCGCTAGAAGTTTCTTAAGTAGGCTCCGCGAAATTGGCCAAAAGGATTGTAGCTTGTAAGATGGGCAGCAACTCAAGCAGATGCACGTTGGGGGCGAAAATTGAAATGGCTGGTGGCCAAAATATTGGTGAAAAGGCTAGTGACTTTCTTTTAGTTCCTGCCGTTGCTCCACAAACCTGTCAAGATGCACTTGGTAGTTTGGATCCCGTCGATTGACGATGTATGCAAAGTCACGAGTGAAACAGAGCGTGCGGTGGCGGACGTGAAGGTGTCAAAACGTTGCTGGGCGGCGCGCACGAATAAAAAGTTAATCGTACGCTTAGTACGAGCGTACCGACGCAGTACGCTTATTTAAGCGTACGAAGGTTGGCCAATACGGCGTACGGCGTAACCCAACTTTTATGGAGCAGATGGCCAAGACTTGGGATATGGCAACGACGTGTATTCGGAAGGTACAGGAAGAGCAGGTCAAGCATGCTAACAAGCACAGGAGGGAAGTGACATTCCATGTGGGCGACAAAGTACTCTTGTCCACAGAGAACCTACCTTTCACAGGCAAGAGGAAACTGCGGGCACGGTTTACAGGTCCCTTTGTAGTGCTCAAGCAGGTAAATCCAGTGGCCTACAAGTTGGAACTTTCTTCAGGCTGGCGTATCCATGATGTGTTCCATGTTAGTTGTTTGCGGCCATACGTTGACCCGAATGAAGGACATCCAGGACGACTACCTACACCGCCACCACCAGTCGAGATCGATGATGTATTGGAGTAGGATGTGGAGGCGATTGTCGGCGGTCGACGAGTCAAGCGAGGTCAACGACTTGTTCAAGAGTATCTGGTCAAGTGGAAGGGCTACCATGCGGACGACAACACTTGGGAGCCAGAGGCCAACTTGACTCATTGTAATAGTAAGTTGAGACTTTATTTGCAGAATGCGTCGAGGACGTCGCATCTTGAGGAGGGGGATGATGTAAGGTCATAGGTTTATAAAGTGCATTTTTAAGTTTCATGAATGTATGTTTTGATTGCATAGAAGTCTAAAGTGCACTTTTGTGGTCGTTTTGATACCAAGTTCATCGAATTTGGTCAAGTATTGAGAGAGTTATGGATTTCCAAAATTTAATAAGTTTTGAGGTCGGTTGACGACTGTCCTTAATTCGCGGTGAGCGCGACCGTCGATTGAGCGTCGAGCGATCTGGCCCGTTAGAATAAACTCGAACCTTCACGTAAGTTCGGCTGACGCGGAGTGCCGACTAGGTCGATTTACCTCGAAGTTTCGGTTTAGCCTAGCGCGTCTAAGATAGAATATTCTAGTAATGTTGATGCATGTATGTGGACGTCAATTCGGCCCGACATGTCAGATTAGACCGATCTGGCTTTCTCACAAATATTCTGGAAGGGACGATTTGACGAACATTTAAGAAAATCCGTAGCTTCCCTCTAGAGAGGAGCACTTAGGCAGAAAATTATAAAAAGGCATAACTTCTTTGTTTCTTATCAGTTTTCACTTCTGTAAATTTCTACGGATTTGTAATGACAAGGCCTTTCTTTCTAGATCATTTGTGAGCAGTTTCTTGCTACTCAAAATGTTGAGTATTTTTCCTAAGCTTTCCTAGTGATATGCGGCTGCACTCTCTATAGTATGATTGCAACTAGTTCCTTTCCTCGTGAATCACTATGCTTCCACTAGGGCAATTTGCCCTTTTCATTGAGGGCGCGATAGTCCACACACATCCTCAAAGTACCGTCCTTCTTCTTGACAAATAGCACCGGGGCTCCAGATGGCGACTTGCTAGGTCGAATAAAGTCCTGGTCCAGTAGCTCCTTAATTTGCTTCTTAACTTTGTCTAGCTCCGTGTATGACATCTTGAACGTAGGTCGAGAGATGGGCTTGCTTCCGGGCTCCAACTCTATCTTGTGGTCTACGAATCTCTTACGGGGTAGGCCCTTGGGCATATCTGGGGAGAATACTTCTTCGTAGTCCTTCAAGACTTCTTGTACCTCCTCGGGAACAGGACTGACTCTCAATGTCTTTCTTGATGTCTTTTGGCGTGATCAAGGCTAAAAGAAGCTCGTGTCTCTTCCTCACAAGTCTCTTGAGTTGGAGGGCGGACAATAGTATCTCTTGTGCCGGCTTCTTGATGTCTTGGGTCTAGATATTCTGGATTGCGCGCAAAATACAGATTCTTGAAGTGATGTCATTCTTGATCTTGATAGTACCGTCTCTCCAATCAACTTGGGGGTTGTGCTTGGTCAACCAAGGCGTCCCTAGGATGACGTCGTACTTGCCCAATTGCATGGGGAAAAACACTACTCTATCCTTGAAGGACTTGATAGAAAATGACAAGGGGTACGTCTTCTTGGAAGGGGTAGTATAGGAAGATTCGTCGGGCATCATAATCTTCTCGTCGTGGTCAAGAGTTCGCATAGTAATACCGTGCTTGGTGGCAAAATCTGCAGCGATGAAGTTGCCTTGAGCTCCGCTATCCACCAAGATGTGGACCTTCTCTCCTCCAAGGTAACCTCTCAAACTCATTGGAGCTGGAACGTCGTCTTCAACGGGGGTCTCCACCTCACTTGGCTTGTTGTCTTTTCGTGAAGTGGGTCTTGGGGTGGTAGGCTCCTGGCCTACCGGCGCTGTCCGTTTTTTGACAACTTTTTGGGGCATGAGAGTGCACAATGGCTCTTTTCCTTACGAAAAAAGCATAGTCCAGCCGTCATGAGAGCTTCTCAGCCGGGGAGAGTCTTCCTTTCACTCCTTGCTGGTTTCTTGCATCATAAGTGTCATTGGAGGGTCTTCCACTCTTCCAGGCAGCCGCGGGGTCCCTTTTAATAACTCCAATTTCCATGGGTGTGGGTCCAGATTCGGATGTGGAAGGGGTTGCGTACACCCGCGTCGCCGGTGCCCGTGAAGATGAAGGCACGGAGTGCTTGAAGTCCAAGGAATGCACCTTTTGAGCCACTTCAATAATCTTTGAAAATTCCGTTAAGCCGTGTAATTCCACTTCTTTTGCCATCTTGGACTTGAGGCCAGACACATAACTATCAATCTTCTCCTCGAGCGACATGTTGGGGATCTCAAGAGTGAGGTCATGAAATCTGGATGTATATTCTTGAACGAACGTTGTTTGCTTGAGATGGCAAAGCTTTTCTCGAGCAATTTTCTCTGCATTGATGAGCATGAATTGTTTCTGGAGGGCTTCACAAAAATTCACCCATCTTGCATATGATGGTCGGGGCTCTTGACCGGGTACGGGATGCGCCACAGCTTGATATACATCCGCTTGATAGTTCCGCCACCATGATGTTACTGCTCCTCTAAGCAAGGTAACGGCAAAAGGGACGTAGTCCTCCTCGGGTACTTCAAGGAATGTGAGGTACGTCTCCACTTGTAGAGTCACAGATTTGGTTTGGCTCCTCTCCCAGGATTGAAAGTGTCTGGTTTGCCAGGCTTGATGAGTTTCCTTGCTCTTATACGCTCTTGTGGAGGCGCTTGAGCCGAGGCTGGATTTTGAGCGTTGCTCGCAATAGGGACAACCATGGCAGCCATAGCTTCTCTAGACGCTTACACGGTTGCTTCATAGGTGGCCAAGCCCACTTGGTTGTGGACGGTCATTAGGAAGTCTGCCCACTCATTTGCGGGAACTCCTTGTGGTGGAGTCAACTTTGCTATAGCGGCTGCCTCGGGATTTGACAGTGCTCCTCCTTGTTGTGCTTCTTGTTGTTGCAGATTTTCTTGAGTGGGCTCTTCCATCGGCGCTGGAGGAGGGTCTCTTGGAGAGGAAGGGCTTCCTTCGAAAGCTTGCTGTTGGTCTTGAGGATTGGCCATCTTCTTGTGCTACCAAAGTGCCTAGCTCCGATACGACTGTAGTGAAACAGATAGATAAAGTACTTAGTAAAATAGAATACTTTATCTATTCAAAACAAGGATCTTTGAACACAAGTGGTAGCTTCTTGAAAGAGAGATGGCTTCTTGAAAGTTAATATATTTTGGAACTTGGCATGTACAAGAGTGATTCTCGAATGTCTTTCTATGTTCTAGCTCTTGTTTATATACTTGCTACATAAGTAATTTCTAGGAAGGTGTATGTTGATGTGTTGGCACCCAACACCTCTCAAAACTTGCCACCTCTTTGTAGAATAATATACACATGTTTTTTTGACCTAAAAATGGCACAGTTGACTTTTGCCACATGGAGTTCTTCTAGGTCTTTCCTCTAACTTCGAAAATGCCTTAGAAGGTTCAAAGGACATGAACCAAGTCACTAGAGTATCTATTCACACTTAACTCCACACAATACTACTCCAATATATTCAAAAGCATTAAAATACATGCAAACTAATATACTATAACTCAAATCACTACATCCTCATTCCACACTACTAACACTTAGCAAAAAATTTCAAAACGATAGCTTATTTTTAGTTTTCTTACACCCCTCCCTTTCAGCTAAGGCGTCCCTGCCTTTTCGCTGAAAGCTTCTATTTCCTGGCTCTGCGGCTGGGGGTTTTAGGAAGGCAGTAGGACATTCCCACCGTCCTGCCATCATCTCTTCTTTGCCAATGCAGAAGGTGTGCCGACGGGCACTACACTTATCGCAAGTTATCATTGCTTCTTGATCATCCAGCACTTTGCAACTGGCACAAGGCATGGCTGGCACCAATTCCTCGGGCACAGTCTTAACCGTAGGATCGATATTTGGCAAATGGCACAGCAAACAGTTCTGCTCGTGATCTCTCATGGTCTTGCAGTCAGAACCTTCCAGTTCCAACACACAATTGTCGAACGCATGTTACACGCGTAAGATCACTGCACCTGAACTGGTGTCGAGGGTGGTCTTGGTCTGGCGCTTGCGGTAGACAAAATCTCCTTCCTAGATCTGCGTCATTTGCAAGCGGTAGCTCCCATCTCGCGTCCTGGCGTAACGCTGCGTATCTCTTTTCTGCGCAATTTTTAGATTGTCCTGGGCGGCAGGCATCATGCGCTCAAGTAACGCCTTGCGGCGTACCATGACCTTTAGCAGTTCATCAGGGTCGTCCAGGTCTTTCCACTGCTCATTCTCCTGCTTGATGCTGCTGGGAACAACTGGGCTTTTGCCAAACAGAATCTGGTAAGGCGAGTAATTCGCCAAAGCAGCTTGCTTGCTAAATCTGTAACCCATAAACAGCCATGGCAGGGCCAGACCCCAATCACGCTTATCATGCTCAAGGCAAAATTTGCGCAAAGCAGACTTAATGGTTTGCACCATCCGTTCTGCTAGACCATCTGCTTGTGGGTGATCTCTAGACGTAGTGCGATGGTTAGTGAAGCATCTGTCCAAGAGTTTCTGGAAAGATCCTTGGACCTCAAACCCTTGGTCTTTCAGCACTTTTGCTGGAGCTCCATGACGTACAATCACACCGTTGAGAAGCACTTTTGCGGTCCCTAAGCTCTCCTTTGGAGTTAGAGGCACAACCTCTATCCACTTAGAGAAATGCTCAATCATGACCATAATGTACTTGTTACCTCGCTTGGACAACGGTAGCTCGCCTGCGAGATCGCAGCTCCAACGGTAGCCTAGGCCCATGATTGGCAAAGGTTGCAGATGTGGATGTTGCTGTGTAAAACCAGCCTTGACGCGATCACAGCTTTGGCAGGCCTTGACCACATCCTCACACTACTGCTTCATGCCCCTCCACCAGTAAGACAGCTCGAGAAGAATGTACGTCTTCTTGACAACATAGTGTCCAGTATTCCCGTGCATTTCCTGCACCAGAGCTCGCCTTTTGGTGGATTCTGGCACCAACTTCTCGTGACCAATTTCTTCAATCTTGAAGAGGTTATTGCGTTTCCAGCAAGATCTTTTAGCTCAATGGCTCACCTGGTCCTTCTCTTTCACAGATAATTCCTCCATGTGGATTCTCGTCTTCAGCCAGTGCATAGTGGCTTGATCTTTCCAGATCTTTGGACTGAACATGGGTAGAGGTGCAGCTTCACTTGATGCTACCATTCTAGCCATTTCGGCCAAGCAGGCTGCCAACTCTGCTGGGCTACTCGGATCTTCGTCTTCTGGAGCTCTTGTTTTGTCGTCTGAGCATGGGTCCGGGTTCCTGCTGAGTCCATCGGCGTCGTTGAGTCCACCGGCTCGGTGCACCATCGTCATCTGGTACTCTTGGAGCTTGAGAGCCCAGCGAGCCAATTTACCAGTGAGGTCTTGTAATGAA
This sequence comes from Mesotaenium endlicherianum, assembly GCA_009602735.1. Taxonomy (NCBI): domain Eukaryota; kingdom Viridiplantae; phylum Streptophyta; class Zygnematophyceae; order Zygnematales; family Mesotaeniaceae; genus Mesotaenium; species Mesotaenium endlicherianum. The sequence goes on from WELA01003606.1 coordinate 644,129, forward strand.
TCAGTATATTAGTAGATATAACATTCATTTAAATATAATAGTTAATCATGTTCAGCCTGCTGAACTCTAGCTAAATATTCAGTTTGCTGGACTTTATATTTAATAGCAATTTAATGACTCAGCCGGAAGCAGCAGGATGAAGTCAACTTAAGTCAGCTTGCTGACACATTCTTTGACAGCCAGCTGACTTCCGTACTCGGTAGCAGCGACCTGCCTCAATATGCATCTAAGTATGATAGGCTGGATGAATGGCCAGATGACATCCCTATGATGGATGGCGATTCGGGATGATGGGAGATGGCGCTGAATTTGGTTAACCGAGGTCTTACCAACGTGGTTAACTCCCGGGTAGGCAGTGCCATCGCACTGGCCGTTGAACAGTAAACTCATTCCATGTACATAGGCTAGGATTGCTCTCGAGTTCGGCATTCGGAAAAGAGGCCAACTCTCTTGTACAGCTTAAGGGAGGGGTCTGGGTGACTGAAACCACTTCAGGCAGGCTGAAGCTGGTCGTTCCTAATAACTTGGAAATAAGGTCCCTTTTATTGAGTCAAGCACATGAAAGTTTATTGGGTGGGCATTTGGGGCAGGCCAAAACTGTTGGCAAACTGGCAAAACATTATCATTGGGAGGGATTGCCCCGAGAGGTCTTGAAATATGTGAATAACTGTGATCAGTGTCAAAGAAATAAGTCCAGGCACACACCACTGGGAGGTCTCTTGCAACCGCTGCCCATCCCAGCGAGACGCTGGGAAACTATATCCGTGGACTGGGTGGTCACACTGCCACGAACTGCTAATGGGCATGATTCAATACTGGAAGTCGTGGATAAACCGACAAAAATGTTCATTTTCATCCCCACAACTGTCAAAGTCACTGCACTCAAAACCGCGAGACAGTTCTACAACCATGTAGTATGCCAACATGGGCTCCCCTCTAATATCATCTCAGACCGAGACTCAAAATTTACCTCCAAGTTCTGGAGAGCTTTAATGGGGTTAATGGGAGTCAAACAGCTGCTCAGCACAACAAACCCCCCTTAGACTGATGGGCAAACTGAAAGAACTAACCGAGTTCTCCAGGAGGTGCTGAGAGCATATATTAACCAAAAACAAGATAATTGGGATGACTTCTTGCCTCAAATTCATTTTGCAGTCAATAGCGCGGTGCACGCGTCAACGGGCAAGACTCCTTTTAAACTCAGCTTGGGTAGAGTCCCTAAGTCTCCTTTAGATGTACCGGGGGAGTCTTTAACTCACCCTGAAGGAATTGACAATCCGGTCTCCCTCCAGTTAACTCAGGAGTTTGCTGACACACTGTCAGAAGTCCAATAAAACCTGCACAAAGCCCAAGAAAACCACCAAAAATACGCTAATCAACACCGTCGGGAGCTGACATTTTCTCAGGGCGATTTAGTCAAACTGCATTCCCAGCACCTGTACCTCCCTGGTGTGGTCAAGAAAAACCTTGGCCTTGTCTGGGTCGGTCCATATTCGGTGGTGCGTCGTGTCGGTCAGAATGCTTACAAACTGAACATGTCAGCAGACTACAAGGGTCACCCGGTCTTTAATGTCTCCTTCCTGGAACCATACATCAAAGGTGATACACTGTTCACAGGTCGGTTACCTGTCCAATCGGGACCGGTCCCCGCTGTTTGGGCCGGCGACCCTGAGAAATATGAGGTTGAGGAGATTTTAGACGCGCGCTCGGTCCGTCGATCGTCTAAAGATGTCATGAAGTACCTCATTCGATGGAAGGGTTACGATGCCTCTGAGGACACTTGGGAATCTAAAGACCATTTGACTAATGCCAAAGGGGCGTTGAAACGATTCCACCTTCAGGCGGCTGGAGCATCCCCCTAACAGTCAATTCCATTGACACGGGAAGGTGACAGGAGGTCCTGTCTCCATTTAGGAAAACATGACAGTTAGTCTGCGAGAGCGTGAACGGGGACAGTTATAAGAACCCTAAGTGTCAGCATAGTGACAGAGCGGACAGAGAGCGTGAACAGGGACGGCTATGTGAACCCTAAGTGTCAGCATAGTGACAGAGGGGACAGCCTGGCCCACATAAAACACCACCTTTAGCTGAGGGAAAAACGAAAAACACATTCATACGTTTATGTCTAGTACACCGCAACAACGTCAACTCCTAGCAATCACCCTGTGAGGTAAACAGGAACGAATACACTATACTAATACAAACTTACTCCCTTCCTGAAACTTCTAGGACAAGAGTCGATATCCTACTAACTTGTGCCCTCGTTACATGTGCAGAATGGCTCCCACCACACAAAAGGAGGACAGGAAGCGCAAGGCAGAAGGAGCCACGAGGACAATGGAGCAATACCAGAAGGAGCTGGCGGCGACGTCCTTCACCAAGAGAGAACAAGAAAGGGTCCGCAAACAACAAGAGGCGGCAGAAGAGGCACAGAGGAGGAAGGATTAGGAAGCGGAAAACCTCAGGAAAGCTGAGGAGGAGAGACAGAAGAAACTACAAAAAGAAGCGGCGGCGGCAGAGGAGGAGAAAAGGAAAAAGGCTGAAGCGGACAGGCAGAAGAGCTTGGCCACTTACAGGTATACTGTGGTGGGTGGCCAAAACTTTGATAACCTGAAGGAAGCATTACTGGCAGTCCAGGAGATCAACAAGCTGGAACAGACAACACTGCTACAGAGAGAAGGAACTGCAGCACTGGATAGGTACATTGAGACACACACTGGTGTGGTCCTCTACGAGGAATATGCCAAGATGGTGGGCTATACAGCAGAGCTGGCCCGGTACCTTGCCGATGATTCAGAGAACAAGCTAGTTCCAATATCGGGAACAGTGGGAGATGAAAGACTCATCAGAATGGTGAGCATGCGGCCCGATAGATTTAAGAACACGGTTGAAATGAATCGACTTACCAAATAGGCGATTAACAATTAATAAATATCTTTATATCAGCAAGTAATCTTATGGTATTTCCGTTAACTAGTTAAACGGCAAAGGACAATACACTAGCAGATAATAATACTCGTAAGTCAAATGCGAGTAAACTAGCATCAATGATGCAAATCAGTAAACTCATACATAAGCAAGGTTAGAAGACAGTGCGTATCAATGGCTTCTCGCCTTGGATTCAGAGTTCTCTCAGTAAGCTGTACAAGAGAGTTGGCCTCGTTTCCGAATGCCGAACTCGAGAGCAATGCCTAGCATATGTACATGGAATGAGTTTACTGTTCAACGGTCAGTGCGATGGCACCGCCTACCCGGGAGTTAACCACGTTGGTAGGACCTCGGTTAACCAAATCCACCGCCATCTCCCATCATCCCGAATAGCCATCCATCATAGGGATGTCATCTGGCTATTCATCTAGCATATCGCACTTAGATGCATATCAAGGCAGTTCGCTGCTACCGAGTACGGAAGTCAGCTTGCTGTCAAAGAATGTGTCAGCAAGCTGACTTATATGGACTTTCAGCCTGCTGCTTTCCACTGAGTCAGTAAACTGATAATTATGTAAAGTCCAGCAAACAGACTATTAACTAAAGTTCAACAGGCTGAACTTAACTAACTATTATATTTAAATGAATATTATATCCACTAATATACTGATTCATTACAATCCCTCCAACTTAACCTGTTATCGCCTCGACAACATTAAACTGCAGAAATTTTTAAATAAGGGAGCTGAACCTGACCAGCCTCCCTTACTGACTGCCTCTTCAGCGTGTCACCTTAAGGGGTTGTTCCTGGGGCTTCAGGGTCAGGAGACGGAGAGCTGGACCTAGATCTGGACAGCCCTCTAGGTCTGTCAGCTGGCCTTCTAAAGAACCCTGTTTGCTCTAAAGTTGGCCCTCGGGGAGAACGGAGGATGGTGGCCTGCTCTTCAACTATTTGGGTGTTGATTCCCACATAGACAGGCATTCCAGTAGGATGCTGAAATACATTGGCTAGAGGTACATGCCCCTGAGCGGAGGGGGAGGCTGGCATACCTCTGGCCCACCCGCGTGTCCCTCTTCTGGCACCCCTGTCCTCTGGGGATTTCTGTCTGTGTCTGCTGCCCAGTACCGTCAGATCAGCTTCTTCCCCTGCTTGGGCAGGTGGGCTGGGGGAGCGAGCGCGGGGTCCAGTTGTCGCCATAACGGGGATCACATTCCACACACCTGATCGTGGTTCTTTAGGAAGTGCCACTGCCTGTCCCTGGGTATCCTGAGTACCTGCTGCTGATGCTTCTCCTCTGCCTTGTTCTTCTTCCTCATCCTCCTCATCCTCCTCCTCGGAGAGAGTAGGGGTCTCGTCCACTAAGTCGTCCTGCTCCCTAGTAGACATGGAGTAGTCTACCGACCTCCCTTTCTTAGGGCGCGCTGGAGGTTGCTTGGCCTTCAGCCTACTGATATCTATCCGGCCTGCATTCTTTGCCCATTTGACAAAGGCATGCTTTCCCTTAGAGAAGTAGTCTCTTCCCCTCCTCCTATGTTCCTTGGTCTCTGCATTCATATTGCTCAGGCATCCATTCAGCCTGGGGTCCCAAGGGGCAATGTGAGGTGGTAGGATGAGATAGCCGTCTAGGCCATAGTGGAAGTCATCCGGTTGGGCTCGGTCACACTCCTGCTTCTTATTTGTGACGGTCATCCACCTCCAGTCTGTTGGCTGCTGGTAGTACTGGGGTCCGTGCTCAGCCTTCCTCAGTTTACACGGGAACCAGTGGGGAGAGAACATCTGCTGTCCTGCTTCCCTGGCCAAGTACTCCCAGCTCCTTCTCTCAACTTCATTGTAAGCTGGCAGGAGTGTGAGGTAGAATACCGTATCCTTAAAGCTATCGGGCCGCATGCTCACCATCCGGATGAGTCTCTGATCTCCCACTATTCCCGGTATGGGGACCGGCTTGTCCTCTGAATCATCTGCGAGATACCGGGCCTGCTCTGCTGTATAGCCCACCATCTTAGCATAATCTTCGTAAAGGACCACGCCGGTGTGTGTCTCGATGTACCTGTCCAGTGCTGTAGCTCCTTCCTTCTGTAGCAGTGTTGTCTGTTCCAGCCTGTTGATCTCCTGGGCTGCCAGCAATGCTTCCTTCAGGTTATCGAAGTTTTGGCCACCCACCACAGTATACCTGTAAGTGGCCAAGCTCTTCTGTCTGTCCGCTTCAATCTTTTTTCTTTTCTCCTCTTCTGCCGCTGCCGCTTCTTCTTGCTGTTTCTTCTGTCTCTCCTCCTCAGCCTTCCTGAGGTTTTCCGCTTCCTGATCCTTCTTCCTCTGTGCCTCTTCTGCCGCCTCTTGTTGTTTGCGGACCCTTTCTTGTTCTCTCCTGGTGAGGGACGTCGCCGCCAGCTCCTTCTGGTATTGCTCCATTGTCCTCCTGGCTTCTTCTGCCTTGCGCTTTCTGTCCTCCTTTTGTGTGGTGGGCGCCATCCTGCACATGTAACCAGGGCACAAGTTAGTAGGATATGGACCTTTGTCATAGGGATTGCAGGAAGTATGTTAGTATTTAGTATAGTGGCTTCGCTGCTGTTTACCTTACAGGATGATTGCTAAAAGTTGACGTAGTTGCGATGCGCTACACATAAACGTATGAGTGTGTTTTTATCGCTCTCGCTCACTAACTGTCATATATTTTCCCCTCCAACTTAAATGGAGACAGGACCGCCTGTCACCTTCCCGTGTCAACTGAAATGACAGTTATGGAGGGACTCCAGCGGCCCGAAGGTGGAACCGTGTCAACGCCCCTTTGGCATTGGTCAAGTGGTCCTTAAACTCCCAAGTGTCCCCAGAGGCATCGTAACCCTTCCATCGAATGAGGTATTTCATGACATATTTAGACGATCGACGGACCGAGCGAGCGTCTAAAATCTCATCGACCTCATATTCCTCAGGGTCGCCGTCCCGGACAGCGGGGACCGGTCCCGGTTGGACAGGGAACCGACCTGTGAACAGTGTATCACCTTTGATGTACGGTTCCAGGAAGGAGACATTAAAGACCGGGTGCCCCTTGTATTCAGCTGACATGTTCAGTTTGTAAGCATTCTGACCGACACGACGGACCACCGAATATGGACCGACCCAGACAGGGCCAAGCTTTTTCTTGACCACACCAGGGAGGTACAGGTGCTGAGAATGCAGTTTGACTAAATCCCCCTTGGAAAATGTCAGTTCCCGACGGTGTTGATTAGCGTATTTTTGTTGGTTTTCTTGGGCCGTGTGCAAGTTTCGTTGGACTTCTGACAGGGTGTCAGCAAACTCCTGAGTTAACTGGAGGGAGACCGGGTTGTCAATCCCTTCAGGGTGAGTTAAAGATTCCCCTAGCACATCTAGAGGAGACTTAGGGACTCTACCCAGGCTGAGTTCAAAAGGAGTTTTGCCCGTTGACGCGTGCACCGCACTGTTGACCGCAAACTGAATTTGAGGCAACAGGTCATCCCAATTATCTTGTTTTTGGTTAATATATGCTCTCAGCACCTCCTGCAGAACTCGGTTAGTTCTTTCAGTCTGCCCATCAGTCTGAGGGTGGTTTGCTGTGCTGAGCAGCTGTTTGACTCCCATTAACCCCATTAAAGCTCTCCAGAACTTAGAGGTGAATTTTGAGTCTCTGTCTGAGATGATATTAGAAGGGAGCCCATGTTGGCATACTACATGGTTGTAAAACTGTCTCGCTGTTTCGAGTGCAGTCACTTTGACAGTTGTGGGGATAAAAATGACCATTTTTGTCAGTTTATCCACGACTACCAGTATTGAATCATGCCCGTTGGCAGTTCTTGGTAGTGAGACCACCCAGTCCATGGATATAGTTTCCCAGCGTCCCGCTGGGATGGGTAGCGGTTGCAAGAGACCTCCGGGTGGTGTGTGCCGAGACTTATTTCTCTGACACTGGTCACAGGACTTGACATATTTCAAGACCTCCCGCGGTAACCCCTCCCAATGATAATGTTTTGCCAGTTTGCCAACAGTTTTGGCCTGCCCCAAATGTCCACCCAGGAGACTGTCATGAGCTTGACTCAGTAAGAGAGACCTTATTTCCAAATTATTAGGAATGACCAGCTTCAGCCTCCCTGAAGTGGTTTCAGTCACCCAGACCCCTCCCTTGAGCTTATACCCGAGTGCGGTAGCACGACACATACCAGTAGTGGGGCTGGGCTCAAATGTTGGGTCAGAAAGGTAGGCTTTCCTAAGTTGTTGAAAGAAGGACTTTTTCACCTTTAGTGAAGTGAGTGCAAACAGGACTTTATCTACAGTATGCTGACTAAAGTTCCTTTCTTGCAAGTCAGGTCTTCTAGAGAGTGCATCAGCAGGATTCAACTTCCCTGGTTTGTAGTCGATTTGGACTTGGAACTGCTCCAGCATCTGACTCCAGTGGTTCTCCCTCCTCGACAGCTTGGACTTTTGAAAGTGGGTCAGAGCTAGATGATCTGTAATCACCTTAAAAGCTTTACCATGTAAGTATGCTCTCCATTGTTTGAGTACATGAATGATAGCTAGCAGCTCTTTATCATGCACTGAGTAATTAATCTCCGCTGGATTAAATTTCATAGACTCATACAACACAGGATGCCACTCCTGCCGTACCTTACCCTCCTTTGTGGTTTTGTCAGCAGGTTGCAACAAAATAGCACCCATGGCAAAATCAGAGGCATCAGTAACCACCTGCACCGGTTTGCTGGGGTCATACACGGCTAGCACTGGGGAAGAACAAAGGGCATCTNGGGAAGAACAAAGGGCATCTTTAAGGATCTGGAAGGCAGCCTGGTGCTCTTCCCCCCACACATACCCGATGTCTTTCTTAGTAAGGTCAGTCAGTTTACTGGCCTTTGTGGAATAATCCTCAATAAATCTCCTATAGTAGTTAGCCAACCCGAGGAAGGATCTAACTTCAGAGACAGACTGTGGTACTGGCCAGTCCCTTATGGTCTGGACTTTCTTAGGATTCACACTGATGCCCTCTTTACTGAAAACGTGGCCTAAGAATTCAATACTTTCCTTAAAGAAATCACACTTGCTCATTTTAGCATACAAGTGATTTTTCCGCAGAGTGTCCAGCACTTTCTTTAAGTGTTCAGTGTGCTGAGCTTCATCTTTAGAGAAAATTAAAATATCATCCAGGAAAACTTGCACAAACTTATCCAAATAAGGTCTGAAAATGTCATTCATAGCACCCATAAAGGTAGCAGGAGCATTAGTCAGTCCAAATGGCATCACGTTGAACTCATAGTGTCCATAACGTGTGCGGAAAGCAGTCTTGTGTTCATCCCCCTCAGCAATTCTGATTTGATGATAACCACTCTTGAGATCTATCTTACTGAACACCTTAGCGCCAGACAGGGTATCAAGCAAGTCCTCGATTCTGGGTAAAGCATACTTGTTCTTTACTGTAATTCTGTTCAGGGCTCTGTAATCCACACACATCCGCATACTGCCATCCTTTTTCTTAACAAATAGGATAGGTGCGCCGTACGGTGATTTACTGGGAGAAATGTAACCATTTTCCTCCAGCTCTGCAATCTGTGTTTTCAACTCCTCACTCTCCAAATAAGACAAGCCATAAGTGCGTTGCCAGGGTGGCTGGCTACCAGGTAATAGATCAATCCTATGATCTACTTCCCTTTTAGGGGGTAGTCCTGGAGGCATGTTAAACACATCAGTGTACTGAGCAACAATTTTTGCAGCAGTAGGGTGCTCCGGAGGGCTTACCTTTTTCTCAACCACTTCTTCAGGTTGAGGAGGTACCTCTCTTAGCAGCAGACAGAACATTCTGTCTTCCTTCTGGTTCCAGCTTTTCACAAACTTCATTGCATTCAGCAACTTGCATCCTTCTGGAAGCCTCTTCTTTTCCTTCATTTGCCATCCACACAGGACAAGAGGAAGAGCACTGGTGGGTGCCAAGTCAGTCTGCCCATCACTGGCTCCTCTCACTTTAACTGTACATCTGCCCCAACACACTTCAGCTTGATGTCTATTAAGCCAGGACCTGCCTAGCACGAGATCATAGAAACCAGTGTTGAGTACCTCAAA
>WELA01003606.1:655601-671797 GCA_009602735.1 Mesotaenium endlicherianum
TATGTACATGGAATGAGTTTACTGTTCAACGGTCAGTGCGATGGCACCGCCTACCCGGGAGTTAACCACGTTGGTAGGACCTCGGTTAACCAAATCCACCGCCATCTCCCATCATCCCGAATAGCCATCCATCATAGGGATGTCATCTGGCTATTCATCTAGCATATCGCACTTAGATGCATATCAAGGCAGTTCGCTGCTACCGAGTACGGAAGTCAGCTGGCTGTCAAAGAATGGGTCAGCAAGCTGACTTATATGGACTTCAGCTTGCTGCTTCCGGCTGAGTCATTAAACTGATAATTATGTAAAGTCCAGCAGACTGACTATTAACTAAAGTTCAGCAGGCTGAACTTAATTAACTATTATATTTAAATGAATATTATATCCACTAATATACTGATTCATTACAACGGTATTCTACCTCACACTATTGCCAGCTTACAACGAAGTTGAGAGAAGGAACTGGGAGTACATGGCCAGGGAAGCAGGACAGCAGATGTTCTCTCCCCACTGGTTCCCATGTGAATTGAGAAAAGCTGAGCACGGACCCCAGTACTACCAGCTGCCAACAGATTGGAGGTGGATGACCGCCACAAACAAAAAGCAGGAGTGTGACCGAGCCCAACCGGACGATTTCCACTATGGCCTAGACGGCTACCTCATCCTGCCACCTCACATTGCCCCTTGGGACCCGAGGCTGAATGGCTGCCTGAGCAACATGAATGCAGAGACCAAAGAGCACAGGAGGAGGGGAAGAGACTACTTCTTTAAGGGAAAGCATGCCTTTGTCAAATGGGCGAAGAATGCAGGCCGGGTAGATATCAGCAGGCTGAAGGCCAAGCAACCTTCAGCGCCCCCTAAGAAAGGGAGATCAGTAGACTACTCCAGTCTACCAGGGAGCAGGACGACTTAGTTGACGAGACTCCTACTCTCTCAGAGGAGGAGGATGAGGGGGATGAGGAAGAAGAACAAGGCAGAGGAGAAGCATCAGGAGCTGGTACTCAGGAGATCCAGGGGCAGGCAGGGGCACTTCCTAAGGAACCAAGATCAGGTATATGGAACGTGATCCCGGTCATGGAGGCAAGTGGACTCCGCACTCGCTCCCCAAGCCCACCTGCCCAAGCAGGGGAAGAAGCTGATCTGACGGTACTTGGCAGCAGACACAGGCAGAAATCCCCGGAGGACAGGGGTTTCGAAAGAGGGCCACGCGGGGTGGCCAGAGGTATGCCGGCCTACCCCTCCGCTCAGGGACATGTACCTCTTGCCAATGTATTTCAACATCCTACGGGAATGCCTGTCTATGTGGGAATTAATACCCAAGTGGGTGAAGAGCAGGCTACCATCTTTCGTTCTCCTCGAGGTCCAACTTTAGAACAAACGGGGTTCTTTAGAAGGCCAGCTGACAGACCTAGAGGGCTCTCCAGATCTAGGTCCAGATCTCAGTCTCCTGATCCTGAAGCCCCAGGAACAACCCCCTAAGTGACAGGCTAAAAGGGGCAGTCAGTGGGGAAGGCTGGTCACATCCAGTCCCCTTATTTAAGACTTCTGCAGTTTAATGTTGTCGAGGCGACAACAACTTAAGTTGGAGGAATTGTAATGGATCAGTATATTAGTAGATATAATATTCATTTAAATATAATAGTTAATCATGTTCAGCCTGCTGAACTCTAGTTAAATATTCAGTTTGCTGGACTTTATATTTTATAGCAATTTAATGACTCAGGTAAAAGCAGCAGGCTGAAGTCAACTTAAGTTAGCTTGCTGACACATTCTTTGACATCCAGCTGACTTCCGTACTCGGTAGCAGCGAACTGCCTCACTATGCATCTAAGTCTGATAGGCTAGATGAATGGCCAAATGACATCTCTATGATGGATGGCGATTCGGGATGATGGGAGATGGCGGTGGATTTGGTTAACCGAGGTCCTACCAACGTGGTTAACTCCCGGGTAGGCGGTGCCATCGCACTGGCCGTTGAACATTAAACTCATTCCATGTACATAGGCTAGGATTGCTCTCGAGTTCGGCATTCGGAAAAGAGGCCAACTCTCTTGTACAGCTTACTGAGAGAGATCTGAATCCAAGGCGAGAAGCCATTGATACGCACTGTCTTCTAACCTTGCTTATGTATGAGTTTTACTGATTGCATTATTGATGCTAGTTTACTCGCATTTGACTTATGAGTGTTGTTCACTGCTAGTGTGTTGTCCTTTTGCCGTTTAATCTGTTAACGAAAAATCCATAAAGATTACTTGCTGATATAAAGATCTTTATTAATTGTTAATCGCCTATTTGGTAAGTCGATTCATTTCAGGTCTCCATTCTTCATCAGCCAAAGTAACGGCAAGTGATCTGTGATTAACGTGAAAGGTCTTCCCCATAAATACTCTCTGAAATGTGTGACAGTCCAAACCACTGCCAACAGCTCTCATTCGTAGGACAAGTAGTTGCTCTCGGCTGGGTTGTTAGAACGCGAGGCATAGGCAATGACGTACTCCTCTCTAGGTCTTGCGGCCTGAGTGAGTTCTGCGCCGATTCCCACATGACTCCAATCAGTGTGTAGATTGAACAGCTTGGAGTAGTCAGGCGTACGCAAGACTCGGGTCGTTACCAACCGCTCCTTGAGCTCGTTCATGGCCTTCTCCAGGGCTTCCGTCTACACAAAAGGTACATCCTTTTTTAGGAGTTCTGTCAAGGGTATAGCAATTTTGCTATAATCCTTAACAAATTCACGATAGTATCCGCTTAGCCCTAACAGAAGTTTCAGCTTAGACACATACGCCGGTGCAATTATCTTGTAAATGGCTTCAGTCTTTACTGCCTGAGGGAACATAGCATTGTTCCCAATCTTATGTCCTAAGTAAGGCACATGTGCCTCAAAGAATCCGCACTTTCCAGGGTGCAGTGTCATCTGGAATTTCTCCAGGCGCTGGAACACTTGTTCCAAGTGCTCGAGATGCTCCTCTATGGACTTGCTGAACGCCACTACGTCATCAATGTATGGTTTTGCAAAATCCAGCCCCTCCAGCACTTTATCCATGTCCTCTGAAATATGGCTGGGGCATTTTTCAGCCCAAACGGCATTACCGTCCATTGCCAAAGTTCCCTTTGAGCCCAGAAAGCGGAATTACCTCGATTTTTTGTTTTCACAGGGATTTGGTTGAAGCCTTGGCGTAGATCAATGATGCTGAGCACTTTCCCGGTGGTAGCAATCGCAGAGATCCGCTCTGGTGTAGGCATCACATAGTTGTCTGGCTCCGTGTGAAGATTCAGTCAATTGTAGTCTCCATACATACGAGTGGTTGTATAATGGCCAACCTCGTCCTTCTTGGCAACTACTACTATGGGAGCTCGATGTACTGAGGTTGATTTCTCAATCATGCCAAGCTTGTGCAACTCCTGGCAAGTTTTCTCTACACAGTCCCATTCGGTGTGACTGAGCTTATGCGGCCGAAGTCTGACTGGGTTATCAGTAGTAAGTGTGATCTCACACACACTGGCAGTGGTTCTACCAATCTCCTCCTTGGTAAAAAGAAACACCTTGCGGTGCTTTTCAGCAGCCTTTCTACTTGTGCTCTCTGTTGGGCTGAGACCATTTTCCCAACGGTGAAAACCTCAATTTCCGGCTGCTTTTCCCCAACACAGGCCTCCAGTAGTTGCTACTCTTTGGGTCCAGATGGGGGCTACGTGTTCTCATCCTGACCTTCAGGCTTTTTTGCCTGATTGTTAGACGGTGGAGTGGCAGGCTTTGCAACTTGCTCCTCCGTTGTCTTAGGCACGGTGGCTTTGCTTCTTAGGCCTTTTACCTTTTCCGATAGATTGTCGCCTCTCCTGTTGCGTGGAGTATGTCAGACGCCTCCGAATGGGCTGCCTCAAGAACCTTTCTTCATCGGCTGCAGTCCAGTTGGTCCCTGTTCCTCCCTCTTCTCGTGGTGGGGGTGGGTTCGGCAAAGGCCACCCTGCTAGATCTGCTCTGGGGTCGATTGTTCAACCCCACTCGCGTTCAATGGTAGTAATGTGCGCAACGGTTGTGCCAAACTTCTCCCTGGCTAGTGGCGTAACCGTCCATGCTTGTGTCACAATCTGCGATTCTGAGTCACGGATAGTTGTGCGTTTACAGCATTCACTACTGTCAAGCGGCTTATGGTACTTTTCAGCTCCACCAGTTCCCTTTCAAAAACTGCAGATGTCCTAGAAGCTGAACTGTTCTTCTCCCACGTTCCAGTGGATGAAGGGCGCACCATGGGGATGTGAATTCCCAATGCCATAGCTTTGCAAATCAAGCCATTCTCTCCCTCTCTCTGCAAAATCTCCAGGACAGGTTGTGGAGGAGGAGCCATGGTTCCTTTCGGAACCCCTTCTCTCTGAGCTGTTCCCCTGTACTTGAGATATCGCATCAACATCCTTCTGAAAGGTGCATTCCCTTCCCGGGCCACCTTTCTTGGTCTGCTTGCGCGACCGTGAGGATTTCCTTGTGTTGGTTCCACCTTAGCGGTGCAGGCAGCAACTTCCTGCGGCTGTTGTAGCTGATGTGGGGTAGCTAATGATACTAGAAAACTGGCAATTGGAGTGCTGGATGTAGGCAACCTCAGGTCGTTGTAAAGATCAGCCGGGCTGGGCCCTTCCATTATCAAGTGGTCGTCCACCCAATCATCCGTCCTGAGCTCTTGTAGCTCCAACAAGTCCAGCTCTGGGGTAGGAAAACGTGGAATTTCTTCCCGAATTACCTCTTCATTAGTGACTGACGGCAGGTCAAGCTCTGGAAAGTCTAGCATCTCTGCCTCATCTTCAACTAAGTTCTCCACTCCAGGTGGTGGTGGCTCTACTTCATTATCTGTGATGAGCTTTGCTAGATTGACGATGGCTGATTGCAAAGCGCTTGCCGCCTTAGCCACTTCCCTTTCCTTGTGTTGTCGAGCGTCTGCGTCCAGCAGCTGCTCCATGATTTGCCTTGCGATGGAATCGGCTGTCTGACTGGCTAAACCCTGCTGTTGCCCCTTAGCCTGCGGCTCTGAGCTCATCAAAGAGGGTGTTATTGTAAGGTCATAGGTTTATAAAGTGCATTTTTGAGTTTTATGAAAGTATGTTTTGATTATATAGAAGTATAGAGTGCATTGTTGTGGTCATTTTGATATAAAGTTCATCGAATTTGGTCAAGTATTGAGAGAGTTACGGATTCCCGAAGTTTAATTAGTTTTGAGGTCGGTTGACGACTATCCTTAATTTGCGGTGAGCGCGACCGTCGGATTGACCGACAGCGTCGAGCGATCTGGCCCGTTGGAATTAACTCGAACTTCACGTAAGTTCGGCTGACGCGGAGTGCCGACTAGGTCGATTTACCTAGAAGTTTCGGTTTAGCCTAGCGCGTCTAAGATAGAATATTCTAGTAATGTCGATGCATGTATGTGGACGTCAATTCGGCCCGACACGTCAGATTAGACTGATCTGGCTTACTCACAAATATTCTGGAAGGGACGATTTGACGAACACTTATAAAAATCCGTAGCTTCCTCCTAGAGAGGAGCATTTAGGCAAAAAAATTCTTATCAGTTTTCACTTCTGTAAATTTCTACGAGTTTGTAATGACAAGGCCTTTTATCCTACATCATTTGTGAGCAGTTTTTTGCAACTCAAAATGTCAAGTGATTTTCCTAAGCTTTCTTAGCAATATGCCGCTGCACTCTTGAGTATGATTGCAAGTAGCTTTGTTCCTCGTGAGTCACTACGCTTCCACTAGGGCACTCTGCCCCTTTCATCTGGTATCAGAGCAGGGCTGGTTTGCACATTACATTATGGAGTCGCAGCCGGCAGCTGGAGGAGGCGAACATGTCGAGCATGTTGAGCGCGCGGGGCAGCAGGCAGCACCAACGATGACCAGAGAGCAACAAGAAATGCAGGCGATGCTAAGGCAAATGGCGAATGCAATTGGAGGAGAAGTCTATGCCCAGTTTCAACAAAATATGCGCGCGGAGGTGGAGAGAATGGTGCGAGTTGTTGTTGGAAACGCCGCTTCGACGAGTTCGGCACCTGCACCCGTTGTACCACCAATTCACGTTAACCCAGTGGTGCAACCAGTTATTCCACTCGCATCGGGAGTGCGTGTGCCTAAGCCTAAAGTTTATACTGGAGAGCGTGGATCGCCGCCTGTTCATCAATGGATTTTTGGAGTGAAGAAATTTATGGAGTACTCTGCGCTCCCACCCGACAGGCACGTCGCCTTTGTCATAACTTTGCTGCATAAGAGTGCTGGAGCTTGGTATGAACGAGAAGAGCAACTGTCTGGAGTTCCTGATACTGTTGACCAGCTATTTGAAGGCTTGAAGAGGCAATTTTAACCTATTGCACCCGACGCTACCGCTCGAGATCTAATGGTGCGCCTTCGTCAACGAGGAAGCGTTCAAGAATATGTATCGCGCTTCAACGAGCTGGTGCTTCAATGTCCATCCATGCACGAATTGGAGATGATGGACAAGTTGAAGAGGGGACTCAAGCCAACTGTGGCCAAGGAAGTGGCGCTCAAGGACCCTACCAGTCTTGGAGAAATGATGGCATTGGCAACAAGGGTCGACGCTGTGGAGTATAGTCAGAGACAGTGGGACAGCCACAACTTTGGAGGATATCGAGACTTTGGATCTCAAAGTGCACTGGAGCACAGGACAAGTGAAATTCCAAGGGCGTGATGGTCGAATGGAGAAAGCAAAACAGGTGGAGGTAGATACGACCACAAGTAACTGTCTTCTGTCGAGCCTGCAAGTTAAGAAGCTATGCAGGGCGAATCAGGTGAAGGAGATGTACCTTGTTTTGGTGGCCCTGGCCAGGTCATCAGATGGAGCAAGCGTGAGTCCTAACAGCCTGGGCGAATGTACATCGCCGGAGGAGCAAGTAGTGGTGTCTGATCCCCTTGCTCAGAAGGAGCAGAGCCCAACTCCTCAAGCAAAGAAGCCTGCTGAGATGCCTGCCCAAATTAAGGCGCTGTTGGAGGAGTTCAAGCGCGTATTTCCTGAGGAGCTACCTGCAGGATTACCTCCACAGAGAGCTATAGAGCACAAGATGGAGTTGGAACCAGGGAGCAAGCCACCAGTGAGACCCGCCTATCGTCAATCGTTTGCGGAGTTGGATGAGTTGAAGAAGCAGCTGACAGAGTTGTTGGAGAAGGGATTCATTCGACCCAGCGAGTCTCCATTTGCAGCGCCAGTCTTATTTGTGAAGAAGAAGGATGGCACTATGAGGATGTGTATCAACTACCGGGCACCCAACAAGGTCACTATCAAGAACGGGTACCCACTTCCACGAGTGGACGAGTTGATTGACAGGCTTGTTGGGGCGAAGTTTTTCTCGAAGATCGATTTGAGGAGTGGCTATCACCAGGTACGGATTGCGGAAGGAGACGTTCAGAAGACTGCTTTCAGAACTCGCTATGGTTTGTTCGAGTTCACAGTCATGCCTTTTGGATTGACTAATGCACTTGCTACATTTATGGGACTCGTGAATAGTATCTTCAGACCCTACTTGGACCAGTTTGTGGTGGTATTTTTGGATGACATCCTGATCTATTCGACGACCTTGGAAGAGCATGTGGAGCATCTGAGGAAGGTTTTGGAGGTCTTGAGAGATCAGAAGTTATATGGGAAGATGAGCAAGTGCGACTTCTGTCTAAGTTGAGTATGAGCACTTCCTATCACCCTCAGACAGACGGGCAGAGTGAGAATCTCAACAGAACTCTATGCAAGAGGTGCTCAGGAGTTTCACTATGGAGGACCCTTCAGAGTGGGACAAGAAGCTGCCAGGGTTGGAGTTTGCCTACAACAACAGCATGCAGGGATCGACCAAGCAGTCACCATTCGCTATGGTTTATGGGAGAGAAGTATATCATCCAGGTAACATCTTGTTGGAGAAGGCCAAGGAGACTCAGGTTCCTACTACACAAGCTTTTGTGGAGCAGATGGCCAACACTTGGGATATGGCGAAGACGTGTATTCGGAAGGCACAGGAGGAACAGGGCAAGCATGCTAACAAGCACAGATGGGAAGTGACATTCCATGTGAGCGACAAAGTACTCTTGTCCACAGAGAACCTACCTTTCACAGGCAAGAGGAAACTGCGGCCACGGTTAATAGGTCCCTTTGTAGTGCTCAAGCAGGTTAATCCAGTGGCCTACAAGTTGGAACTTCCTTCAGGCTGGCGTATCCATGACGTGTTCCATGTCAGTTGTTTGCGGCCATATGTTGACCCGAAGGAAGGACATCCAGGACGACTACCTACACCGCCACCACCGGTCGAGATCGATGATGTATTGGAGTATGATGTGGAGGCAATTGTCGGCGATCGACGAGTCAAGCGAGGTCAACGACTTGTTCAAGAGTATCTGGTCAAGTGGAAGGGCTACCATGCGGACGACAACACTTGGGAGCCAGAGGCCAACTTGACTCATTGTAAGAGTAAGTTGAGACGTTATTTGCAGAATGCGTCGAGGACATCGCATCTTGAGGAGGGGGATGATGTAAGGTCATAGGTTTATAAAGTGCATTTTTAAGTTTCATGATAGTATGTTTTGATTGCATAGAAGTCTAGAGTGCACTTTTGTGGTTGTTTTGATACGAAGTTCATCAAATTTGGTCAAGTATTGAGAGAGTTACGGATTTCTGAAGTTTAATCAATTTTAAGGTCGGTTGACGACTGTCCTTAATTCGCGGTGAGCGCGACCGTCGGATTGACCGACAGCGTCGAGCGATCTGGCCCGTTGGAATAAACTCGAACTTCACGTAAGTTCGGCTGACGCGGAGTGCCGACTAGGTCGATTTACCTAGAAGTTTCGGTTTAGCCTAGCGCGTCTAAGATAGAATATTCTAGTAATGTCGATGCATGTATGTGGACGTCAATTCGGCCCGACACGTCAGATTAGACTGATCTGGCTTACTCACGAATATTCTGGAAGGGACGATTTGACGAACACTTAGGAAAATTCGTAGCTTCCTCCTAGAGAGGAGCATTTTGGAAGAAAATTGCTTGCCCGACTCCTCCTTGCGTTCTCCTAATGTCATTTCAAGACATATGGTCCTTGCAAACCCTCCAGAAACTCCCGAATTCTGGCTGCCCTCTTCAGCCCATTCACCAATATTGCACTGGCGTTCTTGCATTGTGAAGACGATAGATACTTTTGGCTAGCTTCCCAGCTACTTGAGCTTTCCTGCCAACAATCTCCGCGCCCAGTTGGTCTTGGGCTGAGGTGGGTTTCATACCCTGAATTGGCATCTTCTGGAGTCTCCTCACGCCTTGATGTCATGGCTCCGGAAGGTAGTCTTCCAAATATCTGATTGTGAGTGGCATTTCTCACAGACGACGGGGTGTCCTGCGTACTGTCTTCTGCGCTTGGCAACGGCGTTGCCTGCTCAAACGTCTGGTCCCCCATGGATGTATCTTCTCTTTCCAGAGGTGCTTGTATTTCAGCAATCCGATTATCGATCCGGTCCAACAGATCCTGGTATCTCATCAGTTCAATTGCTCCAGCTTGCCTGTATGCTCTGTTTCTGGCAGCTTCAGCTGCGTCTCTTTGCACACCGTATTCTTCTTGTTGCTGATATGCCGTCTTGATAGCCCTCTGATCAAATGTGGGGACCACATGGGCTCCAATTGTCACTGGTCTTGGCCTTGGCATAGGCTTGTCAGTGAAGGTCAACTGCTGCCACGTCATGATTGTTTCCACCAGCCAAGTCATAGAGTGCTGTCCAATCATGTTGCCGAAGATCTTCGCAGCCTCGTCTGACCCTACAGCACCGGCTATCTGCCGAACTATAGTGTCGGGTATTCCAAGGCATTTGCCCTTCTCCACCGCAGTAGGCTCTCTCCAAACGTCATCTCTTTCATGCATGTCTTTGACCATTCTTGGTCCATCTTCTATGAAGGCTCAAGATCCTGGATATGCTGTGAAGGTAGGCAGTACCACCCTTGGCAATCCTGATTCGTTAATGACGCACTGGGGATAGATATCCCTCTTGGTACCTGGCCTGGTACATACTGCCAGCACCTTTTCTATTGTCAATGCTGTCGGTGATTGCCGTATAATGTCCTCCATCTCTCTCAGGACCTCAATAGATATGCCGTTGGCCCAAAATATTCTGGCCCTATGGGATGATCCTCCGTGCTTGGCGTCGTTGATTAGCACATGATGACCCAAGGTGGAGTCAAAAATCAGCCATGGTTCTCCCGGCTTCATCTGCTTGTAATCCATTCTTGGATGCACATTCTCAATCACAAACACTGGTGGGTAGTAGTGCTGTCGTTCCCGCAGCATGCTGATGATTTTCACCATCCATCCCAAGTGTTGTGCTCGTGGATCACTGAATCCCCTCCTTTTTCCAGGTTGAGAAAACGGTTAACAAGGAAATCCAGCAAACATCCAGTCAATCCTGTAGCCATACAAGCCTTCAGGCTTCACATCAATAATGTTGCCTCCGGCGATGCGCTCGACATTGATATATGCGGGCACCAACCCTTTAAAATGTTGCATTAGCCGCATCTAAGTCATGACTTTTCTGAATGCTAGGAAATCGTGGTCATCATTGTCCACATACAGAACTTTGGCCACCTGTATTCCTCGCTGGATCAATGCTATGGTCCCATACCCAAGTCCGGCAAATAATTCAACACCACTACTCCTCTTTTACGAAAAAAAACTTCCATCCTGACAATGCCTTGCGGCAGCGGCTCAACTTGAGGCATCAGATTTGCAGTAGAGGTAACTGGGTAGGGAATTGGCACTAGCCCTTGCGAGCCACGGTCCCTGCTACTCACAGTTTCCAATTGCTCCATAATCCGAGGTTGCCATACCAACGGTGTTGGCATGTTGATGCTCGTATAGCTTTCCTTTTTGCGCTTCATGATGTCGTCGCGAGATTCTGGGTACCTGTCGTTAACGCAGCAGTCTAGTCGCCCGTAGTTTGCTTCTCCTGTGTAAACCATCTTCTCAGGAATTTCTCCTGCCGGCTGCTGATTTGTTGACTGGTAAGTCACCCTCTGCTTCCGCAGATCAATGACCATACCCAAGGGAATCAGTGCTTCTGTTCCCAAGAGAACATCATAGTTCTCTGCCTCCGTCACTGTGCACTCCATGAGTAGTGACGCCTCTTCAGGTTTCCCTAGATTTACAGTGATTATCACAGGCTTGCGGGTAATCCCACAAGACTTTGAGACTTGCCCTGAGGTAGTTCTCAACTGGAAAGGAACTTCTTTTAGGTCCCTTGCCGTCAATCCTAGAGCTTTCACAGATCACTTTTCCAAGATGACTGGCTGTGCACCCGTATCCAACAAAATGTTCAACAGAATGTTAGGGACTGCCAAGTTATTGAACATTAGTCCACCATCCCTAATCTGCACTCTTACGGTGCTAAAATTGGTAGGCAATGAGGCGCTGTTTGCACCCTCCTCAGCTGTATCCGGCTGATGTCCGGCTTCTTCAACCGTGAATGGGTAAGTGATATGCAAATCAGCGAGAGAAAGCAAAGGAGCATGCTGGATCCGGTGATCCACCAGGGCCTTCAGCTTCTCCAGCAAAAAACTAAATGTCTTACGCGTCCTAGGCCTGGCTTGTCGTAGCTGCCAAATCTCATTTTCATCCAGAGTGATCCGAAAAGTCTGAGGAAGCTTCCTAGCATTCCTTTGTACCAGACGGTTGTGATCTGCTTGCTCGGCAGCCGTTGCGTCCACAGCCTTTTCAGGCATCAGCTTCTCGCCTTTGCAAACGGTCCTTTCTGCGAAATGTGCATCATAATAGACATTGGGCGTATTTAGTTTCGCAAACTGAGCTTTCAACTCAGCGATTTCTGCACTCATAGCTTCATACTTCTGGTTACCCTTGCGGTTACCAGAGCCACCCTTTTCTTTCTTCGTTCCCTTGTCTGCCTCTTTCATGGCAACATTTGCCCATGGCGGCTTTAAATTTAGATTCTTAGACCAGCACTCATCTTTTGAGTGTCCCTTCTTGCTGCAATGTGCACATATCTGTGCATCCGGGTACGGACAATCTCTCTTCAGATGTCTTGATTTCCCGCAATTCCAACAACTCTCTGCTCTTTCAGCAGTGTTGGCATGCTTAGCAAACTTATTGAAAGACTCGCTCTTTTTCTTAAACTGAAAATTAGAGCCGTTGGCCTTAGGCGAAGAGAATTCCTCCCTCCTCTCAGGGGCCATAAGCGTCCTCAAAGCCTCTTTATACCACACTTTACCTTCTTCGACATTGCGTGCTATTTCAACCGCCTCGTTGATGTCCCAGTCAATCCCGTGCTTCGCAGACAGGTGTGGCCTGACTTCACAATCGGTTTCCTTGCCCAAGCACAACAGAAACTTGTCAGCCACAATTCTGGGTTCGTGTATTTTTGCCTTTTTGGCGAGGTCTACCAATCTGGATTTGACCTCCATGACTGTCTTGTTCTTTCGACGGACAAAATGCACATAACGGTGCATCTTAAGACTGCGATCCTCTTGGAATCGTGCTTCAAGCAACTTTAAGAAACGGCGCAGGCAATGCTCGGAGTCTAGAAAGTCATCCCTAGCCTCCATATCCTTACGACAGTTAGCCAAGGCTTGCGCATGGCTTGCCTCTGTCGTGGCACTATTGCTTTGCTGACTATTAAAAGGTACAGCTCTGCGCCTTACTCATTCCTGAGCATTAGCAATCTTTTCAGACGATTCTGCACACACCTTTCGCAACTCTGCGACAGAGCCGGCATCACCATTCTGAGTAGCAGCCCTTTGCTGGCCCTCAGCGAGTTGCCTCATGGCCTCTGTTAATTCTTGTGTTAATGCAGCTAAGACTATGCTCTCAACAAGTGCAGTTGGCACTGCTCTTCCTAAAGATAAAGCAGACATTCGGGCTTTCGCAGCCTCTTTCTGGATTTTCAAATCCCTAGCCCTTTTTTGCTCTCCAAATGCCCATTCCTGGGTGAGATCCTCATCCTTCCGGAATTGGTGATATAGCAGCAGGGCATCCTTGTCCAAGTACTGAACCAAGCCTATAAATGCAACAATTTGCGTATAAGAGGAATCTTTTCGAATCTTCTCAAAAAATTCTGCCTAATAGATCTCATCAAACTCTTTGAAAGTGAGACCGTTTTCGCTGGTTTGTCCGCTAAAACACTTTGCAGACAGCTTAAACTTAGGATACTCATCCCGATCATCACCGGCCATTTCAAACGGTGACCAGGACTCACTGACTCTGCCCCACACGTCTTGCTCTCTGCCCAAATCAGGTGCAAAGGCTCGCGTGTTATCCGGGTTCTCCCCGCTTGCGGAGATATGGCAAGACTTGTCTCTCGATGGTTGCTCACTCCACCGGTTGTCAATATGCTCACACGTCTCACTTCCTCGTGGACTCTGGCTAGAATCAGACACTTTTGCAGGCTCCACAGAGTGGTAGAGTCTTCCACTTCTCAACCGCATATACAGTTGAATTTCTCCGGGTCGCCTTCCAGGTTAAACACCGGCAGCCTTCACAGGCCTCAATCTCCAATTGACTTGGGAATTCTTGTTCACGTGAACCAGTCAGACCTCAAGTTTTTAGAAGTAGGACAGAAGCGTCTTACTTCCACACAGGCTTTTGCCCAAGTTGAGGGTTTACAGAACGAACAACTTTGTAGTTTGCAAAAATCACGTCTAAGCAGCTTAACAAGCAATGCCAGATTCAGAGAAAATTGCCCTTCAAGGCTTTCGCTTAACTTTCACAAGTTATAGCTTACAAAACTCTGAAACTGCACATCTATGCTGGCCTGGTCTGAGCTCTTCGCTCAACATCGCGCCTTAACAGCTCTTCACTGCTTGGCTGGGCTCACTCAGTTATTCACTGAGAGCTTTACTTGTTAATACTACTCTTGCTATCAGCAATTCGACAATTGAGACTTCTGAGAGCTTGGAAACTAACACAGCACTCACCATTTTAAGTGACTCTCGCCCGCTTGTGGCGTTTGACCCGAATCTGTGCTAATCTCCTAACAGATTCTATTCTGCAGCTCTCTAGTTTCTACCAGTGAGATCCTCTCCTGGGAACTCCTGAGGTCTAACCTTTCTATGATACACTTAGGAAGAAATCTTCCAGCGTCGGCAGAAGCGTGGCGTCTCGGCTCTTCTATGGCCTTGGGAACTCCTTCTTCTTTGCCCTCCTTCTGCTCTTTCAACTTCCTTGACAACGATGCTAGCAAGAATGAGGCAGCTTCAGGCAAGACTCGTGCCTTTCACAGGCACCGCACATTATCCTCTCTCGAGAATGCCAGTGCTTGGTCATAGCGCTTAGCTTGCATGCCGTCCTTACCTAGCAGCTCTCACATTGCTTAGAAATTGTCATTTAGCATGCATGCATGCCTTGGGATTGTCGCGCGTGACCGCTTAGCCTTTCAGCTGACAATCACGTCTATGTGGCTGGCTGGCAGCGTTTAAGATGAACACTTAAGCCGTGACTAGTCGCCTGAGAGTCTTGGCCGAGGTGGCACACAATACCTCTGCAACATCCCTGCTGTACTTGGCTTAGATAGCCAATTGATCAATACCTTTCTTGGCACTTGCTGGGTCGGCTCATTGCTGGTTCCATCCCCCTAGCCTTCCGGCTGACTACTCCGTCCAAATCCCCATCCATCCCTGGGTGTGGGTTTGACGTGTCGTGACCACTTTGACAATAATAATGATAATGACTTTGACATGACCGCTGACTGAGATAACTCGGTCCTTTGGTTGGTGAGTCAACGCTGACTTCCCGTACTTGGGCGGCCGTGACTTGCGCTGTGCGTGCGGCACTGTCAAGTGTGTAGTGATTTGAGTTATTATATATTAGTTTGCATATATTTTAATGTTTTCAAATATATGTGGAGTAGTATTGTGTAGAGTCAAGTGTGAATAGGTACTTTAGTAACTTGGTTCATGTCCTTTGAACCTTCCAAGGCATTTTTGAAGTTAGAGGGAAGACCTAGAAGAACTCCATGTGGCAAAAGTCAAATGTGCCATTTTTAGGTCAAAAGGACATGTGTACATTATTCTAGAAAGAGGTGGCAAGTTTTGGGATGTGTTGGGTGCCAACACATCAACATACACTTTCCTAGAAATTACTTATGTAGCAAGTATATAAACAAGAGCTAGAACATAGAAAGACATTCCAGAATCACTCTTGTACTTGCCAAAATCCAGAAATATATTAACTTTCAAGAAGCCATCTCTCTTTCAAGAAGCTACCACTTGTGTTCAAAGATCCTTGTCTTGAATAAAGTATTCTATTTCACAAAGTACTTTATCTATCTGTTTCACTACAAAGTGGATAGCGGTCGCGACATTGTGTATAAATATTGTTTGTACGTATGTATATGCATAGACATGTGTATATATGTCATAGCTATGTGCATTACATTATTAAACATAACACTTCAATAGATAGCGCGATAAATGATATACACTAACGTACATGCTATGGCACGATGACACTTTGTGCTGTCATCTCGTTGACACCTACGTGATGTCATGAGACTGTTTGTTTACACTTAGGGTCATACATTTAACACCTATGAAAAGGTTTGTCTCCTCTAACTCGTCAAGTTTAGAGATTGATTTGTTGTTTGTCACAAACAATTGAAACAATTGTCCTGTTATAACAACCTAAAAATAGGTGTTGGAGGAGTGTCAAGTGCACCCAGTGACTTGCGTTGGCAAGTAAATATATTTGCATATTCATTCTAATGCAAATCCCAGAGCATCTCGTCATTATTTTTGGTAAATTATTGCACAAGTCTTTATTAAAAAATGTGGTAAAGATTCTCTTGAAAGGTCCATTGTTACATTGGTGTTAAAGTAAATCATTATTCCACTCAAATAACCTGTGAATGATTGTTCAATATTACTTTGGTTCGTTAAGATTTGAAAAGCAAGCTTGTGTTTTTTGCTTTTTGCAAAAAAAAAACGTTGACTTTCAAAGGTTTATGTCTAAGAAGTTAACAAGAAGGAAAGGGGCTTGCTAGGACCGAAATCTTGTCAAATTCTTGGCAATCAACCACGTCAAACCGGTCAAACCGAGACAACCTCTCGGCAAGCGGGGAGTAGCTTTGCCTCATTTTCGTCAATCAAGCCAAGGAATTTATTGGCCCAGGACGGTGGCGAGGGTGACCTCGACAAGCTCTAGGTCTCATTGCCCTGCCATATCAGTTAACGAGGGGGGGCGGGGGAGAGGG
>WELA01003606.1:672197-735815 GCA_009602735.1 Mesotaenium endlicherianum
GGGGGGGTCCTAGCTTGCCCTTGGCTCCTTCTTTATTTAGGGGGAATTTTTGACCTCCTAATTGTCATCCGGGAAAAGAAGTACCTTGGCCCAAATCATCAGGTGATGGGGGTGGCCATGACAAGCCCGTCCCTTGTAGCCCTGTCCTTTTTGTCCTTGTCCCCTAGCTTGTCTGTTGTTGGCCGAGAGAGTTATGTGTGGTGCTGTGTGGTCCGTTCAGCTTTGCATTTAGTAACACACGGCCAGAATGTACCCGCGGTCAACTCGTGATTAATTTTGAGCTCCTTTTTCTGTCCTTTCTCCTTGTATTTCAGCTGCTACTTGTGTTGAGTATGCAAAGTTCCATATTAGTAACGAGTTTTAAAGATGTTGAAAGTGCAAGTAAAAGTACTCAATAGTAATTTCTCAAAGTTAAAATGAATGTTCCAACTTCTAATCAACCACTAATAATTTTGTCTCAACAGATCATTTTGTATTGAGAATGCGTAGTCCAAGAGATTTTTAGATGATTTTTGTTATTATTGTTTAATTCAAAAATATTAATTGTAGGCATTGACTCTATTATGAGATATTTATCTAAGCAAATGAACAACATTTATAACCAAAACAATATTCTTATCTAACTATGTGTATCTAACACTATCCTTTTCCAAAAAAGGTAGACGCGGCTTAGCCTGGTTGTCGTAGGAGGTAGAGATTGATGCGGATCACATGGTTAAATTGGGTGATATGCAGGGAACAAATATGTAAATTGCACATGTAACCATGGTTGCCTAAGAGCTGATGGGCTCAGTAGGTATCTAAGCCAATGGGTAAAGAATTTTGTCAACCAATGGTCAAAAAATTTGTAAAACATGAATCATCTTAATTTTCATGATGTATAAGCATGATATATAAGGCGAGCGTTGCCTTGATAGAACATACAAAGCATGGCGGCCTCATCGCCTTGAGAAACTTGCTACTGGATCTTCGTCAACTATTGAGTGATATAAGAACGTAGAAGAGCCGTTTGCATCATTGGATTGGGTATGTCAACTGGTAGCATCCTTTGAGGGTTGAGCAAATTGCTTGAAGAGGAGATTTGCGGGTGATGTGTCTTCACAAACGTATAAGACTTAGAATAGGGAGACTCTAGTAGAAGCTCAAATGGAGGAGTTGTTGGAAGCGATGAGGTAGGACCAATGGACGTCCTAGACTCCTGTTCGGAGTTTTGGAAATTGATGTATTTGGCCAGGATGTCCTGAATGGTTCGATTGTTGCTTTTGGCCAAGCTATCAGTTGTCAGTGCGGAGACGGCAAAAGAAGAGGGGTTGGCAAATAATGCGATCAAGGAAGACCTTGGCGATGCAAGAGACGATGGCCTTCGGAATAGCTGTGTCAAATGACCCACCGCGCGAGGAAGTTGGTAATTAGAAGAATGTGACGTTTCTGCTTTTCGAGAGGATCTTTCCTCGGTATTCAAGGAATATTTAATTCAAGTGGAAGGAAAATCTGTATACTTGTGGAAATTGACGAATACTCGAAAGAGCGAAAGTGAAAACTAACGTAGAATGTGTGCTTGTGAGAGTTGCACTCACAATGACTCTTCAGGTATTTATACTTTCACAACATGAGGCACTGGAGTACTTTGAGTCACCACCTAGGGCACTGGTTCATGTTCAACGAAAACGGTCAAAGGGACGTGTCCCATTCGGCCGAATGCTCGAAACGCGCAGTTGGCCGTTTGGAGACTTTTCGACGGTTTCTGAAAAACCGTTTCGCGCCAAACGGGCGTTTTCGCGTTCTCGCGACTTTTTTGGAAAGTCGCGATTGATCGCGGAGTCGCGAACACATGCTTTCGTCATGAATCGATAGTTTAAAAAGCTACTCTGGCCAATCGGTTAGGTGTGAACGTTTCAAACGAAAGTCGCGGGCTCAAATCCGCTCGGATGCAAAGCGACTTTGCATATTTCGTTTCGTTTGACTTTACGACTGTTTGTTCGTAATAATGATACGACAGTTTCTTCGTATTACGACTAGTCGTAATCCGAAATCTGTGATTGTCCATTATTCGTAATAATGACAATCAAAATAACTTAATCAAACAATGATTAATCAAATTATCATCTCATAATCATTCAAAGTAACTGCATGAATTATGTCGTACTTTTGCAATGTAGTCGAATTACGTTACGACGCTTTTTGCAATAGTATCTCGGTCGTTTCGCCAATCGACCGGGAATTAATTGGCACACGTGTGTGGCGAATAATTCAATGTGATGCAATTGTTTATCAAATAAGTTATTATAAATAGTATAACGTATTTTAGGTAATTGGGAAAACGTCTCAAATACGCTTAAAAAGCTCAAATCGTTACAAAGAAAGGCAAAATTTGGACCCATAATAACCATGGCCACGAGTTCACAGTGAGGAGGCGCCGAAGCTAAAGTTGCTGGCATATGATGCAGTCGAGAAAGAACTCGGCAACGTAAGAGGTGGTGGCCTTTGAACTAGTTGTGTCAATGACCTACCACGTGAGGTGGTTGATAGCTAGGACTATGTAAGAATTGTCCTTGGCAAACGGGAAAAACGGGCCCATAATATCCATGGGCACAAGATCAAAGGGCTCGTTGCCTTGAACGGGGGCAGTTGCCTTAGAGCGAAAGTGCCTTGTTCCAAGTTTGTATGAAGGTCGTGGCCAAGGAATATCTAGTAACAATTGCACAACCTTCTTGAAGGTTATATAGAACTCCAAGCGGCCACTTCCAAAGACTTGGTCGTGGGCGGCAGCAAAATAGTGATGTCAATTTTTTCCGAGAATCGCTAAGCGGTGGTAGTCCTATGTCATAAGAAAGATGACATCATTGAGAAGGCAAAAATGGCTGGGGAAAGTGGTTGCGTTTGCAAGACATCCGAAGCATTGGACGTTGTCGTTGGTCAGAGTTGTGTGTTCGGACTTCCCAAAAATAATTTAGTAAATTTTGAAGAATGACAATATAAAACTAGTACAAGATTAAACATAATATACACACTTCATGTCATAATCTTATTTAATAAGTTTTAAAATAAAAAACAAAGCATAACATCACATTAATAGAGTTAATATATAGATTATTTAACATAATCATATGCATGCATTAAAATAATTGTTATCTTACAAATGTCACAAAAGATGCAAGAGTCTAATTCAACATGTAAAAGAAAAATAAAGAACGTCCAATTAAACATGATGCTCTTGTCATGAAAGTACATACATTTATACAACATTTCTTTGGAAAACAACAATTGGCAGTAATTTGATACTCGTAATCATTAACACAACATGTCTTTTAAATTTTCTATTATATATTAATACACAAATTAAAATGTAATAAACGTATCAATTTTGATGAGTAGATTACACTCTATACATAAAAAATCAATAAAATAATTTAATAATATCTAATGAATAGCTTGATCAAAACAACTTAGAAAAATCAAAAGTATGTTTTAAAGCCTAAAATCATTCAAAATTACTTTGTGAAAAAAAATGATAAAACATATTTACAATAACATCTTGTTTTTCCTGTATATTTAAAGATTAAATTTTTTAAATTAATCTTATTTTTCACCAATATAATAATGAATGCGTATTTTCTCTTTTCTACATATGTCATGATAATTACATTCGATATATTCAGTACATTATTTTTTAAATAGTACATTATTTAAAATTTATATTTATTTGTAATGCACGTGCTCTATAATGTATACAATTGTCTACATTGCGATATTTTAACAATATTATTTTTTGAACATTGTACGTAAGTCATTTACTCTGATGTAGTTATCACTCCATAAATTGTTCTTATATAATTTAATGATGATTAATAAAATACATACTTAAAAGATTGAAGATATAATAGTTCTTAAAATAATTTCATTGTACCAATAAAACATGTGTAATAAACATCACTTAGTAAACAAGATATTTTCTTGTTGATATGTAGAGAAATTCATGTTACATAATTAATTTGTAAACTAAGTAAATTTTCACAACTGTAAACTTCAATTTATTCTATTCATAAATAGACTATATCCTAAATCAAAATGGATCGTTGGTTCATAATGATATGATATCGATCATTATATATATTGATAATCGGTGAACCAACGATCCATTTAAGTTCAAGAAGATGCATCATATCAGCATCAGTTGCTGTATGTATATAGATTAGTAGAATGGTTCGATATGTATAAATTGTGAACCAGTGACTAATTTCAGTCCAAAAGATGACTTATTTATAAAAAGAAAAAATATTGATCCAGTGCATGAGCAATATTGACGCTATTGGCCTTCTTGTTGTGACTGAGACTGTCGAAGGGCGCTAGGCATCAGCAGGGAAAGGAAGTACAGGACTCACAAAGGAAATACCCTTAGAATAGGCAAGGACTGACTAATCTAAGTGCTGGTGGCAAAAAATCTCCTCTAACAGGAGGAAAGTCCACGGTTTATGAGCTGTAAATACGAAAAATAATATGAAAAACCTGGGCATAAATGGGCACAACTAGGGCAGCTAAATTCGCAAAGAACTAAGAAAAAAGTGAACAATGAAACCATTCTAAAAGACTAAGAGTGTGGGCGGACGAACTAGTAATACAAATACGTTAGTGGGCAAGATCAATAAAATGTCTAATGACTAGGCTAGAAATATTATGGCGGGCTTTGGCCTCGCGAGGTTCTATATTAGCGAATCCGTGGCATGTATTGATTATGAGAGTGTCTCACTACAATGAGTAAAGCAACAGGCAAGTACGAGCAAGGGATAAGCATAGACGAGAGCTCGAGAGAAAAAGTAGTGTAGAAGCATCAAACGACATACAAATGCTGACACTCTGTGAGTGTGAGCTCGCGACCTAAATAGCATGCCCACAAACATCTAACCCACTGCCGAAAGCAAAAAATCCTACCTACGAGGGTGACGCACTATAACGCTACATTGACGAAGCAAAAAGACTACCAAATAAAATATGAAAAAAACTCAGGTTAAAAAGGACAACATAGTACGAAGAGACGACCACCCAAACCCCATATATACGCCCGTACCCTCCCTAAATCCCTAGCAACCCGGTGGGCATACCCGCCGGAGTTGCCTATCGTACATGACGACCAAGTCACGGGCAATGAAAGGGGGAAGGGTGCGGGGAGTGCGCCCATACACACTCACGCACCCTCACCCGCGAGTGGAAGCGTGCACGAGGACCTTTCCTAGTTGCATACATAAGGTGGAGTGGCCTGGTGGTATGCCACCCTTGCAAGAGTTAGAGGGTTACATGAGAGAGGAGTGGAAAAGAACTCACTTTATTAAGAAAAGTCGTGTACAAGATACGAAGGTTAGACTAGAATAAGCCCCGTCTACTTCCTTGTGCTTCCCATTTATCCTTTAACTCTAAGTGTCGTCTCTAGCAAAGTACCTCCAGAACCTTCTCCTATGGCTCCTTCCATGTAGGTGACCTTGCCTAGTTGGACAAGCTAGCACACTCACACGCACACAATCACCCTCTAGAATATTCTACTTCACAATCCACTAACTTCTCACGGAGTTTCTAGAAATTCCACGATCACTTTCGCACTCTACGTAATTGTACGTAGTTTCTGGAATCCTCATGTTTCAATGTCCTACTTCCTGGACTCCAACCAAAATTTTCGTCACAGGACCTGTTTTTGTCATTAAATAGAATCTGTGACATTAAAAAATCACTACAAACTTCCAAAATTCATAACTTTTCCAATACTTGTCCAAATGACTTGAAATAAAAGCCAAAGTTCTTCTAAAATTACACTTGATGCATATAAAATACTAGAAAGATACAAACTACACATTCATAACCTTACAGGCAACTACAGCTCTCACTTGGTACCAGCGCCGACCCAATGAGCAAGGGAACTCGTGGCTCGACCTCCACACGTGTGGGCGGCAAAACCACGTGTGGAGGAAAAGGGATTGCGGGGGATCCGGGCGGAACCTCACAGCTGCTCAACAACAGAACGTCGTGAGCGGATCATAGGTCCAAGTGTTTGCTGCAGTCGTTTGTGAACCAGGCCATCCTCACCTACCACCCTAATCCAACTAACCACTAGCCTGTCAACACCCACCACCCCAGATCACTTGGATTAAACATACATGAGACTCTACAGTACAAAACACGACAGCTGTTGTGACTGAGACTTTTGGAGGACACTAGGCATTGGCAGGGCAAGGAAGGACGGGACTTACAGGGGAAATACCCTTGGAATAGGCAAGGACTGACTTATCTAAGTGCTGGTGGGTAAAAATCTCCCCTAGCAGGAGAAAAGTCCACAGCTTATGAGCTGTAAATATGAAAAATGATACCAAAGGTTTGGGCACAAATGGACATTACTAGGGCAACTAAATTCGCAAAGAATCAAGTGAAAAGTGACCTATGAAACACCCTCCCCCGGCTGAGGGCGAGGGGGCAAGAGCGCAACTGAATGTGGAGGCTCCAAAATGCAATCGTCGGGGACGATGAACAAGAGGACGGCCTCGAGCAAGCCAGGGAAATAAAACCCTGGAGGAACATACTCCAAGTGGTACACATGGCATTTGGAAACGGGATAGGAATCTATGACGGTGCGGAGGTGGGGCAAAACGGCCGACTGACGACCTATAGCGGCGGGCCACTTGGTGGGAATACGCGCGTCCACCAGGAAACTCCCGCAGAGTGCATCAGCGATGGAAGCCGTGAGCGTCGGGGGCGGGAGACTCCGCGAATCTGCGAGCAGAAATTGTTCCCACCACGGAAGGGTAGGGGGATCAGCAACGGCGAGGGAGCTAGCATAAAAAAATAACGCGGAGTGTACGAGAAGGGAAGGACGTAGTGAGAGGGTCCTACGCAGCAGGAAGAGTAAAACCAGTCTCTTCCAGGAAAGCGACTTAGAGGAGTGAGACATGCAAGGTGCCACCTAGAATCGCAAGCGTTTCACAATAGCATAGATACGACGGCGGGAAGATCCACTTAGTGTGGTGCACTCTGACACTGGTTTGGGCCCGAACGCCCAAAAACGCCCCAGAACTGGATCTCCACTCATCTCTGCCCAAGGCGTAGACGGATATTTTCTCCACTAACTTAGGCAAAGGCGGAGAAAATGACATCCCTGCCACATGCGGAGATGGTATTTCTACGCTCAATGGCGAATATTGTGTCTCTGAACAGATTTTCTCCTTTGCCAAAACTGTCGAAAAATGGCTAAGTATGGAAAGCCAATTTGAAAATGGTCACTCTCCGAAAATGGTCATGGAAATTGACCACTTTGTTGTGATTGGTTAGTGCAATTGGCCAAGTGTGCCAATAACGTTATTGTGCACTAATAAGTTAAGAAAAATGAAGAGGTTGACTCTTCATTTTAGTTTGTTTGAGTTTCAGTCGTGTGGTGGCGGGAGTGACCCTTATGTGCCCGGCCCCTGTTGCTTGGTTGTTTTTGTTTGGGGAGTGGGCGAGAGTGTGCCAGAATGTGCAATTTCGCTCAAGCTCGCGTCAGATTAAAAAAGACTCTGATTGGCCCTTGCCTTTACGAGGAGCCCAAGTCGTCAAGTGGCGGGGGTTATTTTGACAAGCACGTACCTCCTTGACTTCCCCTTGCCCCCCCGCTTGTGTCTTATTGGTCAAAAAAACATATAGGGTACACCTGCGGGCGCCGAGAGCGAAACACAACGTTATTTTCACGAAAGATCGCGTAATCCGCGTCATCCGAGATCATGTCACCCGCTAGATAACACCTCCCAAATAACACTTCCCAGGTAACTTAAGGAATTTGGGGGGCACCGCAATACTAATCTTTGTCTCTTACCCTCCATCTCGCATAGGGGGATGGCCGTCACTGGCCCGTGCCTCGTGTAATAACCAATCACATGCACGTTTTTAACCCATACAAAAATATCCCATCCGGCCAGTCTGCCGAATATGATTCCACCCGAAATTTCAGGTTGGGTTTTTCTTCAGTCCCAAATCTCCAAAGTGACTCAGGGATCCGATGGGCTCAAAGCCAAACAGGCTAAGCCCCCGTCGAGTTCAAGCCCGTTGGAGTTAGGCCCGGACGGCCTTGACAGCCTACGGGCTGTCAGCCCTTTTGGGCTGACTGCCCACGTGGTCGTCAATCTCCTTGGTGTTGGCGGACCACAAGTAGGCGCACACGCTTTGCAGATTGGGGTTCAATTGACCACGTGGTATCCAGATTTTTTTTGTTGAGCTAGAGAATCCGATGAGACCTTTCACGTGCACCATGACTGGCGCTAGTTGACTTTTTAACAATGCAAATCGGAGATTCTGCTGGCGACACTTTCAGAAGGAGCAAAACCGGTCGGCACAGGTTGACATTTGGCGTTTTGTGCACTTAATTACTGTGATCTGATTGGCCAGTGAATATGTAATTGCATGTAACTCCGCTTGCAAGCGGAGAATTAGACGGAGAATTTGTGTTTCTGAGCCGGAAAGTGGCGGAGTGAGGCCGAGGAATGCCTATCTCCGCCTCCAACCCTCCGCTCAAATGTGGCGGACAATTGGTCTTGTCCGCCTTGAATTGGACTTGACGAAAATGAATTTTTGTGTTAGACCCGTCTCAGAGTGTGCTCGATCATGACTAAGACGTAACGTATACTACGCTTAGGGAGGGGAAAAGGACCGGCAAGGTCAAGAGACCATTGGTAGAATAGACCGCGCAAAGGAAGGGGGTTGAGAACAGATGGAAGAGCGTTGAAGGTGTTCTTAACTCGATCACACGACTTGCATGACCGGACAAAAGCAACAACTTGTTAGATTAAATCTTCCCACAAGTACATGGTTTGTAAAAGACTGCTAGTACGCTGCTTAACACAAAAATGCCCAGATTTCTCATGAACCTTGCGGATCAAGGGAACAAGCTCAACGAGAGGAGGCACAATCCTGATGTGGTAGGGAAAGATACGTAGCAGCGTACCCTTATGCCAGTGATAACGAACACACCGGTGGAGGATATGATCACGCTCACAACGCAAGGGAGGGACAAACCTAGCACAAATACACAGATATCCAAGGTAGTGTGAATTAGACCAGATATCAGACGTAACGCGAGACCCATTTGATGCAGACCCGACAGCATACACAGAGGGGAGGTGAAAGGGGCAGAGTGCCCTAGTGGAAGCGTAGTAACTCACGAGGAAAGGAACTAGTTGCAATCATACTAGAGAGTGCAGCGGCATATCACTAACAAAGCTTAAAAAAAAAATTCAACATTTTGAGTAGCAAGAAACTGCTCAAAAATGAACTAGGATGAAAGGCCTTGTCATCACAGACCCGAAGAAATTTACAGAAGTGAAAACTGATAAGAAACAAAGAAGTTATGCCTATTTATAATTTTCTGCCTAAATGCTCCTCTCTAGGAGGAAGCTACAAATTTTCCTAAGTGTTCGTCAAATCGTCCCTTCCAGAATATTCGTGAGTAAGCCAGATCAGTCTAATCTGACGTGTCGGGCCGAATTGACGTCCACATACATGCATCGACATTATTAGAATATTCTATCTTAGACGCGCTAGGCTAAATCGAAACTTCTAGGTAAATCGACCTAGTCGGCACTCCGCGTCAGCCGAACTTACGTGAAGGTTCGAGTTCATTCTAACGGGCCAGATCGCTCGACGCTGTCGGTCAAGCCGACGGTCGCGCTCACCGCGAATTAAGGACAGTCGTCAACCGACCTTAAAATTGATTAAACTTCAGAAATCCGTAACTCTCTCAATACTTAATCAAATTTGATGGACTTCATATCAAAATGACCACAAAAATGCACTCTACACTACTATACAATCAAAACATACTTTCATGAAACTCAAAAATGCACTTTATAAACCTATGACCTTACATCATCCCCCTCCTCAAGATGCGACGTCCTCGACGTATTCTGCAGATAACGTCTCAACTTACTCTTACAATGAGTCAAGTTGGCCTCTGGCTCCCAAGTGTTGTCGTCCGTATGGTAGCCTTTCCACTTGACCAGATACTCTTGAACAAGTCGTTGACCTCGCTCGACTCGTCGATCGCCGACAATTGCCTCCACTTCATACTCCAATACATCATCGATCTCAACTGGTGGTGGCGGTGTAGATAGTCGTCCTGGATGTCCTTCATTTGGGTCAACGTATGGCCGCAAACAACTGACATGGAACACATCATGGATACGCCAGCTTGAAGGAAGTTCCAACTTGTAGGTCACTGGATTGACCTGCTTGAGCACCACAAAGGGACCTGTAAACCGTGCTCGCAGTTTCCTCTTGCCCGTGAAAGGTAGATTCTCTGTTGACAAGAGTACTTTGTCGCTCACATGGAATGTCACTTCCCATCTGTGCTTGTTAGCATGCTTGCCCTGTTCCTCCTGTGCCTTCCGAATACACGTCTTCGCCATATCCCACGTGTTGGCCATCTGCCCCATAAAAGCTTGTGTAGTAGGAACCTGAGTCACCTTGGCCTTCTCCAACAAGATGTTCCCTGGATGATATACTTCTCGTCCATAAACCATAGCAAATGGTGACTGCTTGGTGGATCCCTGCATGCTGTTATTGTAGGCAATCTCCAATCCTAGCAACTTCTTGTCCCACTCTGAAGTGTCTTCCACAGTGAAACTCCTGAGCACCTCTTGCAGAGTTCTGTTGAGCCTCTCACTCTACCCGTTTGTTTGAGGGTGGTAGGAAGTGCTCATACTCAGCTTGGTCCCCATCAAAGTAAACAATGACCGCCAGAAGTTGCTAGTAAACCTTGAATCCCGATCTGAAACAATCACCTTCGGCAACCCATGTAGCCTAAAAATATGATGAAAGAATAGCCGTGCCACATCTGCTGCCGTACAAGTCTCCTTCATGGGAATGAAGTGAGCCATCTTGCTGAGCCTATCAGATCCAACCCAAACTGCATCGTGGCCTTGACCACTCACTGGTAACGACGTGATGAAGTCCATAGCAATCTGCTCCCAAGGATACTCTGGAATAGGCAGGGGCTGCAATGTACCTCCCTTCTTTTGATTTGGTGCCTTGTTTCTCTGGCACGCATCGCAACTCCTGATCCACTCCTCGATGTCCTTGTCCATATTTCTCCAATAGTACTCTCGCTTTAGCACGCGTGCCGTCTTCTCGCTTCCGAAGTGTCCAGCATATAAGCAATCATGATGCTCCGCAAGTAGTAAGTCTCGTAGCTCCTTGATGTCAGGTACCACCACTCTCTTGGAATCACCATAATACCATATGCCGTCCTTCTTCTGCATACTCGAGTTGGTCTCAGCTGCTCCACCATCAGCAAACTCTGGGTCCTCCTCATAACCTCTTTGAAGCTTCTCCTTGAAGTCCATACTCTCCTTGATGACCGAGACAGCTGCAAGGTCACACCTTCTGGATAAAGCATTTGCAGGGTTGATCTTCCATGGTAAATACTCAATCTTGTGGTCAAACTGTTGCAGAAACTCCATCCACCTAACCTGTCTTGGTGTCAATGTTGGCTGCGTCATAAACTTCTCCAAGCTCTTGTGGTCGGTCTTGACGAACACCTTCCGGCCGTCCACATAACATCGCCAAATCCTCAAAGCCTGGATAATAGCCAACATCTCCCGCTCGTGTGCTGCATAATTCTGCTCAGCAGGACTCAACTTCCTGCTCTCATATGCCAGGTTGTAATCCCTTGCCTTGGTCCTGGAGAAGAATGGCTCCCACTGCAAAATATGATGCGTCCGTGATGATGGTGAAAGGAAGCTCTGGACTGGCGATTGCCAACTCAGGTGCCTGTGTCAATAACTCCTTAATCTTCTCAAATGCTTGCTGCTCCTTGTCACCCCATAGCCACTTCTCCTGCTTCTTCAACATGTCCGTGAGCGGTGCACACACCATGGCAAATCCTTCAATGAAGCGTCGGTAATAATTCGCCATGCGGAGGAAAGTCCTGAGTTGATGAATATCAGCAGGTACCGGCCAATCTCTGACTGCTTGCACCTTCTTCTGCTCCACCTTGACTCCTTCAGCTCCCACTATATGTCCAAGAAATTTGACTTCATTGAGACAGAAGTCGCACTTGCTCATCTTCCCATACAGCTTCTGATCTCTCAAGACCTCCAACACCTTCCTCAGATGCTCCACATGCTCTTCCAAGGTCTTCAAATAGATCAGGATGTTGTCCAAAAATACCACCACAAACTGGTCCAAATAGGGTCTGAAGATACTATTCATGAGTCCCATAAATGTAGCAGGTGCATTAGTCAATCCAAAAGGCATGACTGTGAACTCGAATAAACCATAACGAGTCCTGAAAGCAGTTTTCAGAACGTCTCCTTCCGCAATTCGTACCTGGTGATAGCCACTCCTCAAATCGATCTTCGCCTCGACAAGCCTGTCAATCAACTCGTCCACTCGTGGAAGTGGGTACCTGTTCTTGATGGTGACCTTGTTGAGATCCCGATAGTCGACGCACATCCTCATGGTCCCATTCTTCTCCTTCACAAATAAGACTGGCGCTGTAAATGAAGACTCGCTGGGTCGAATGAACCCCTTCTCCAACAACTCTTGGGCAGGCATCTCAGCAGGCTTTTTTGCTTGAGCAGTTGGGCTCTGCTCGTTCTGAGCAAGGGGATCAGACACCACTACTTGCTCCTCCGGCGATGTACATTCGCCCAGGCTGTTAGGACTCACGCTTGCTCCATCTGATGACCTGGCCAGGGCCACCAAAACAAGGTACATCTCCTTCACCTGATTCGCCCTGCATAGCTTCTTAACTTGCAGGCTCGACAGAAGACAGTTACTTGTGGTCGTATCTACCTCCTCCTGTTTCGGTGTCTCCATTCGACCATCACGCCCTTGGAATTTCACTTGTCCTGTGCTCCAGTGCACTTGAGGGTTGGCTTTTCTCAGCCATGGTCGGCCCAATATCACTTCATGGTGACCTAACTCTGCCTGCTCCATAACTTCAGTACTCTGGTGCCCCGCTACTTCCACGTGAATAGCTTTCGTAGGTGCACCACACTTGAGTTTCTGCCCATTCGCCAAAATTGCCTCCTTAGGCTCATAATGCTTCTGCACAGGGATTCGCCACTCTTTCACCAGCTTCTTGTGCACAAAATTTGCACTTGCGCCACTGTCGACCATACACTTTGCCTTGTTGCCGTCGACCACTCCTTCCACGATGATAGGCTTGTCAACATCTCGTCCTTCGCTTCTCGGCAGGCTCCTGGGGATAACCTCCTTGTGAGTTCTCGTCTTCACGCCAGTAGACACCCCAGAACAACTTACTAGCATCCTCCTTTTTCCTGCTGTTGAGGTTGTTTTGTCTTCACGTAACAGTCTCGAGCCAGATGTCCAAGCTTGCCACATTTATAGCAGGGTCCTTTCGGCTTGAGATTTTGCTGCCTGCGCTGGTACTGCACAAGTCCCTACTCCATAGGTATTGGACCTTGTCCACTCGTGCTTGGCGCTTGAGATCCAAAGTCTCGATATCCTCCAAAGTTGTGGCTGCCCCACTGTCTCTGACTATACTCCACAGCGTCGACCCTTGTTGCCAATGCCATCATTTCTCCAAGACTGGTAGGGTCCTTGAGCGCCACTTCCTTGGCCACAGTTGGCTTGAGTCCCCTCTTCAACTTGTCCATCATCTCCGACTTGTGCACGGATGGAGATTGAAGCACCAGCTCGTTGAAGCGCGATACATTCTCTTGAACTCTTGCTCGTTGACGAAGGCGCACCAATAGATCTTGAGCAGTAGTCTCGGGTGCAATAGGTTGAAATTGCCTCTTCAAGCCTTCAAATAGCAGATCCACAGTGGCAGGAACTCCAGACAGGTTCCTGTCGCTCATACCAAGCTCCATCATTCTTCTTCAACGATAATCACAAAGGCGAGTTGCCTGTCGAGCGTGAGCGCAGAATAGTCCATAAGCTTCTTCACTCCAAAAGTCCATTGATGAATAGGCCGCGATCCACGCTCTCCAGTATACACTTGAGGCTTAGGCGCACGCACTCTCGATGCGGGTGGAATAACTGGTTGCACCACTGAGTTAACATGAATTGGTGGTACCACAGGTGCAGGTGCCGAGCTTGTCGAAGCGGCGTTCCCAACAACAACTCGCACCATTCTCTCCACCTCCGCGTGCACATTTGTTGAAATTGGGCGTAGACTTCTCCTCCAATTGCATTTGCCATTTGCCTTAGCATCGCCTGCATTCCTTGCTGCTCTCTGGTCATATTTGGTGCTGCCAACTGCCCTGGGCGCTCAACATGCTCGACATGTTCGCCTCCTCCAGCTGCCGGCTTCGACTCCACAATATAATATGCAAACCAGCCCAACTTTGATACCAGATGCAACCGGCAGAGTGCCCTAGTGGAAGCGTAGTAACTCACGAGGAAAGGAACTAGTTGCAATCATACTAAAGAGAGCAGCGGCATATCATTAAGAAAGCTTAGGAAAAATACTCAACATCTTGAGTAGCAAGAAACTCCTCACAAATGATGTAGGATGAAAGGCCTTGTCATTACAAACCCGTAGAAATTTACAGAAGTGAAAATTGATAAGAAATGAAGTAATTATGCCTATTTATAGTTTTCTGACCTAAGTCCTCCTCTCTATACGGGAGGGCCGCTTAACAACGGATTTTCCTAAGTGTTTGTCAAATCGTTCCCTTCCAGAATATTTGTGAGTAGGCCAGATCAGTCTCATCTGACGTGTCGGGTCGATTTGACGTCCACATGCATGCATCAAAATATCTAGAATATACTAATTTAGACGCGCTAGGCTAATCTGAAACTTTTAGGTAAATCGGTCTGGTCGGCAATTCGCGTTAGCCAAATTTTCGTGAAGGTTTGAATTTACTCTAACGGCCCAGATCGCTCGACGCTGTCGGTCAATCCAACGGTCGCTTACCGCAAATTAAGGACAGTCGTCAACCGACCTCAAATTAATTAAACTTTGGAAATCCATAACTCTCTCAATACCTAACCAAATTCAAAGAACTTTATATCAAAAAGATCACAAAAATGCCCTCTACACTTGTATACAATCAAAACCTTTTTTTTGAGACTCAAAAATGCACTTTATTAACCTATGACCTTACATGTTTCCTCCTGCACAGTCTGAAACTGAATGGAGGCGGCCTTCTCTTGGGCAGCCCTCAAACTGACAGGTACATATATCGACATCCCAGAAGGATGTTGCATGACATGAGCTAAGGGCACATGCCCTCTCTGCGAGGGAGATGCTGGCAGGCCTCTAGTTATTTCTCTAGCAGCCCTTCTGTCTGCCCTGTCTGACTAGGTCTCCGCGCCTGCAGATGGACTTTGTCCTCTGGCAATTCCCAGCCAAGTGATATCTTCCTCTTTAGCGAGCTGATGCGGGGCCAACCCAGTCTTCTCCCTCACAGGGGAGGTGGCGAGTGTCAGGATCACGGCGGGGCTCGTGTCCTCCTCCTTGCCTTCCTCTTCTTCTTCCTCTGACCCCTCCTCCTCTCCTTCCTCTGGTTCCTCTGAGACTGCTGTGGTCTCTTTCATGAGCTGCTCCAACTCTTCCCGAGAAAAAGAATATCCCACTGACCTTCCCTTTTTGGGTGCTAGTGGAGGCTGTTGAGTCCTGACCGCATACAGGTCTTTCTCTCCCTGCTTGCTTGCCCATTTGGCATAAGCGTGCTTCCCTTTGGAAAATGACTTTCGGGCCCTGCTCCTGTCCTCCTGCATTTCTTGACTCATGCAGTCTCTTACTCCATCCAGTCTTAGGTCCCAAGCTGCAATATGAGGAGGCAACATTATGTTCCCCTATGAGTCTCTTAGAAAATCTTCCTCCCTTGCCTTGTCATTTTGTTGGTCCCTCATGTTGATGGTCATCTACCGCCAATCGGTGGGCTTGTGGAAGAAGGCAGGGTCTGTTCTTTTCAGTGTACAAAGGTGCCAGTGCCCTGCAAAGTCCAGCTAACTGGTTTCCCTTGCCAAGAATTCCCACCTCCTTCTCTCCACCTCATTATATATGGCCTTGAACCTGTTATGGGATGTAGAGTCCTTAAAGCTGTCCGCGTCCATAGAGATCATCCTGATGACCCTATCTTTCCCCCAGATACCCGTAATTGATACAACTCCTGCTTCATTTGCCTGGGCCATTACCTTGGCCTCTCTAACCGTATATCCTACCATCTTGGCGTAATCGTGGTAGAGGAGGAATCCTTTGCTGACCTCTCCCCTTCCCTCTGTGCTGCTGTGCCTCAATGCGACTTCTTTGGGCATACTTGAAGGCCTCCTCCAGTAGATCAAAGCTCTTGCCCAGCACTGTGTAGCGGTAGCTGCTGCTTCTCTTTTGTTCTTCTTCCGCCTGCTGCC
Source organism: Mesotaenium endlicherianum (assembly GCA_009602735.1). Classification (NCBI taxonomy): domain Eukaryota; kingdom Viridiplantae; phylum Streptophyta; class Zygnematophyceae; order Zygnematales; family Mesotaeniaceae; genus Mesotaenium; species Mesotaenium endlicherianum. Next base: position 688,530 of record WELA01003606.1, read on the forward strand.
TCCACCTCTCCTCAGCTTGCCTCTCCTCTTCTGCCTTCTTGGCTTCCTCCGTAGCTTTTCTGTCCAGTTCTTCCTGCCTCAGCCTGGCCTGTTCCTCCTCCTCCTTCTTCTTTTGTGCCTCCCGTTGTTGTTGGAGTCGTTGTGATTCCTGAGCGAAGATGGAGGATGATTCGATGTCGCCACGGAATTGCAAGTATTTTGCTTGTGCCTCTTCCCCTCTTCTCTTCCTCTTAAGTTCCGACTTCTGAGTCATCCTGCTCATTCATAAACACAATGCAGTTGGTGAAGTCATGATACGATGCCGCTATTGAGTACCCTTGTGGAGAAGAACGTGGTAGGGAGAGTTCCAAGTGTGTAATACCTTGTGTGAGTGAGTATAAAAGGAGACTGGAGTCAGAGAGAAAAAGTGAGTGTGTGCGCAGGTTGAGTGTGTAGAATAATTATATAAAAAGGTGTCTGGCTAATCTTGAGACGAAACACACTCCCTCCAACTTGATTGTAAGGTGGGCTGCCTGTCACTAACTGTCACTAACTGTTACGTTCCCCTCCAACTTATATGGGAACAGGACCTCCAGTCACCTTTCCATGTCTACAGAAATGACGGTTAGGGAGGTGCCCAGCCGCCCGAAGGTGGAACCGTTTCAACGCCCCTTTGGCATTGGTCAGCTGGTTTTGAAATTCTCAAGTGTCCCCAGAGGCATCGTAACCCTTCCATCTGACCAGGTACTTCATGACATATTTAGATGATTGACGGACAGAGCGAGTGTCTAAAATCTTCTCGACCTCATATTCCTCAAAATCACCATCCTTGACAGCGAAAACCGGTCTCGGTTGGACAGGTAACCGACCTGTGAACAATGTGTCACCTTTGATATACGGTACCAGGAAGGAGACATACAAGATTGGGTGACCCTTGTAGTCCGCTGACATATTCAGTTTGTAAGCATTCTCACCGACACGGCCGCCACCGAATATGGATCAACCCAGACCGGACCAAGCTTTTTCTTGACCACACCAGGCAGGTACAGGTGTTGAGAGTGCAGTTTGACCAAATTGCCCTTAGAAAATGTCAGCACGCGACGGTGCTGATTAGCATGTTTTTGTTGATTTTCTTGGGCTGTGTGCAGGCTTGTTTGGACTGCTGACAATGTGTCAGCAAAATCCTGAGCTAACTGGAGAGACACTGGATTGTCGATGCCGTTAAAGAATCCCCTAGCACGTCTGAAGGAGACTTAGGGACTCTACCCAGACTGAGTTCAAAAGGGGTATTTCCCGTCGACGCGTGCACCGCACTGTTGACCGCAAATTGAATTTGAGGCAACAGGTCATTCCAATTATCTTGTTTTTGATTAATTTATGCTCTCAACACCTCTTGCAGAACTCGGTTAGTTCTTTCAGTTTGCCCATCAGTCTGAGGGTGGTTGGCTATGCTGAGCATCTGTTTGACTTCCATTAACCCCATTAAAGCTCTCCAAAACTTAGAGGTAAATTTTGAGTATCTGACTGACATGATATTATAGAGGAGCCCATGTTGGCATACTACATGGTTGTAGAACTGTCTCGCAGTTTTGAGTGCAGGTACTTTGACAGTGGTGGGGATGAAAATGACCATTTTTGTCAGTTTATCCACTACTACCAGTATGGAATCGTGCCCATTGGCAGTTCTCGGTAGTGTTACCACCCAGTCCATGGATATTGTTTTCCAATGTCCAGCTGGGATGGGTAGGGGTTGTAAGAGACCCCCGGGTGGTGTGTGCCAAGACTAATTTCTCTGACACTGATCACAGGACTTAACATATTTCAAGACCTCCCGAGGCAACAACGTCCCAATGATAATGCTTTGCCAATTTGCCAACAGATTTCGCCTGCCCCAAATGCCCACCCGGTAAACTGTCATGTGCTTGACTCAGTAAGAGGGACCTTATTTTCAAGTTAATAGGAATGACTAGCTTCAGCCTCCCTGAAGTGGTTTCAGTCGCCCAGACCCCTCCCTTAAGCCTATACCCGAGTGCAGTAGCGAGACACGCACCATCTGTGGGGCTGGGCTCAAATGTTGGGTCAAAAAGGTAGGCTTTCCTAAGTTGTTCAACGAAGGACTTTTTCACCTTTAGTGAAGTAAGTGCACACAGGACTTTATCTACAGCATGCTGACTAAAGTTCCTCTCTTGCAAGTCAGGTCTTCTAGAGAGTGCATCAGCAGGATTCAACTTCCCTGGTTTGTAGTCGATCTGGACTTGGAACTGCTCCAGGATCTGGCTCTAGCGGTTCTCCCTCCTTGACAGCTTGGACTTCTTCTGAAAGTGAGTCAGAGCTAGATGATCTGTAATCACCTTAAAAGCTTTACCATGTAAGTAAACTCTCCACTGTTTGAGCACATGAATGATAGCAAGCAGCTCTTTATCATGCACAAAATAGTTGATTTCCGCTGGGTTGAATTTCATAGATTCATACAGCACAAGATGCCACTCTTGCCGTACTTTACCATCCGTTGTGGTTTTCTCGGCAGGCTGTTACAAAATAGCACCCATGGCAAAGTCAGAAGCATCAGTAATCACCTACACAGGTTTGCTGGGGTCATACACGGCTAGGACTGGGCCAGAACAAAGAGCATCTTTAAGGGTTTGGAAGGCAGCTTGCTGGTCTTCCCCCCACACATACCCTATGTCCTTTTTAGTCAGGTCAATCAGTTTACTGGCCTTTGTAGAATAATTCTCACATCTTCTTCAGTAGTTAGCCAACCCAAGGAAGGATCTAACTTCAGACTGCGGTACTGGCCAGTCCCTTATGGTCTGGACTTTCTTATTGATGCCTGCTTTACTGACAACGTGGCCTAAGAATTCAATACTTTCCTTAAAGAAATCACACTTGCTCATTTTACCATATAACTAATTTCTTCTCGAAGTATCCATGATTGTCTTTGAGTGTTCAACGTGCTGAGCTTCATCTTTAGAGAAAATTAAAATATCATCCAAGAAAACTTGCACAAACTTATCCAAATAAGGTCTGAAAATGTCATTCATAGCACCCATGAAGGTTGCAAGAGCATTAGTCAGTCCAAATGGCATCACATTAAACTCGTAGTGTCCATAACGTGTGCGGAAGGCAGTCTTGTGTTCATCTCCCTCAGCAATTCTGATTTGATGATAACCACTCTTGAGATCTATCTTACTGAACACTTTAGCACCAGACAAGGTATCAAGCAAGTCCTCGATTCTGGATACAACAATCTTGTTCTTTATTGTAATTTTGTTCAGAGCTCAGTAATCCACACACATCCGCATACTGCCACCTTTTTTCTTGATAAAGAGGATGGGTGTGCCGTATGGTGATTTACTGGGGGAAATATAACCATTTTCCTCAAGCTCTGCATTTTGTGTTTTCAACTCCTCGCTCTCCACATAAGACAAGCCATAAGTGCGTTGCCAGGGTGGCTCACTCCCAGGGAATAAATCAATCCTATGATCAACTTCCCTCTTAGGGGGTAGTCTTGGAGCCATATTAAAACATCAGTATACTGAGCAACAATTTTTGCAGCATGAGGGTGCTCCGGAGGGCGTACCTTTTTCTCAACCACTTCTTCAGGTTGAGGAGGTACCTCTCTTAGCACCAGATAGAACATTCTGTTTTCCTTCTGGTTCCAGCTTTCGATGAACTGCATTGCATTCAGCAATTTGCATCCTCCTGGAAGCCTCTTCTTTTCCTTCATTTGCCATCCATACAAGACAAGAGGAAGAGCACTGGTGGGTGCCAAGTTAATCTGCCCATCACTGGCTCCTCTCACTTTAACTGCACCTTTGCTCCATCACACTTCAGCTTGATGTCTGTTAAGCCAGGACTTGCCTAGCACGAGATCATAAAAGCCAGTGTTGAGTACCTCAAATGTAAGCATTTCAGTTATAATTGCAATGCTAGAACCTAACTGGACCTCAATAGGCTTGGTTACTACTCCTCCCGAGACACTTGAGGCATCTCCAAGGAATATTTTTCTATTCCCTTGTGACAGTGTGCAGCCTTAGCCGCTTAACTAAGTCCATATAAATAGAAGTGTGTGACGCCCCTCCGTCAACAAATGCCCTCACCTTCCTACCTGCAATCATGCAATGCAGTAGGATGAAGGGGACTGTCTTTTCCAGACTTTCGCATTGTTCTCCTGACTTAGCAAAGAAATGTTGGACACCAGGTGGAACAAGATCATCCAGAGTGTGCACTCTCTGGATGTCTATATTGCTGATGGTCTCTTTTATTTGGTTGTCAGGCATGCATAGTGAATCCAGTTCAGCAAGACCCATAATACGTGCTACGAAGGCAGCTAGTGACGACTCACTATCTTTAGCATCCTCAAAGTCAGTAGACTGAATCACAAACTATTGCTGTCTTTTAAAGGTTGGTCCTTTCTCTCGACCTTTGGCAGGTGCTTAACTGGACACTGCTCTTTGAAGTGACCCAACTGCTGGCAATGGAAGTAAACAGATTTTGCTGAGGCTGGTCTCGGCTTAGTCCTACCGCCACCTCTTCCATAGCCACCTCGAGAGTAACCACCTCTCCCTCTAGACTGTATAGCATTATACTCATACTCGTACTCATCATCCTGATCATCCTTAGCCTGGTCTCCTTCATTTGCATTGTAGGAATCTTGGGGCTTTTTGACAATCTTAGACACCAAAGCGTTACTCTGGCGCTTGTGATTGAACTGTTGCTGATCCCAGACATCAGCGTCCTGGATCAAGTCAGCCAGTTTCTCATTCTTCTTCTCAGCAAAATGACCAGAGACTTCGGATGTCAAGCCATACCTGAAGTATGCTATCCTTTACCGCTCTGGCAAGTCTGGGTGCTTCATCATGTTCTTTTGAAACTTTTGAGCAAACTCAGCAATTGAATAGGTGTGCTTCAATGTCAAGGAGATCATTGTGTACATAGCTTTCTCCTGCTGATTGATGACATCAAACTTCTCATGCAACTTCTCGACAAACTCTACCCACGTAGGGTCATCGAGTTGCTGAGCCTTACGCTCTCCTTTCCAATACAGCCACCAGTCTACTGCATTGCCTTTCAGTAAAGCATTGGTGTGCCTGCCCTTCTCGTAATCCTACAGCCCTGGGTAACTCTCCAACCAATGCTTAACATCAGCGAGAAACTTGATCAGGTAATATTTCTTGTTTCCCTTGTGATCATAGTCCAGGGGAGGCTTCGGCTTAGGCTTACATGGCCCTCTGCCATTGCCACGCGTGGTTTGAGAACCCAGTTGGTCTCTGCCCCGCAGCAGGGACATTATGATTCTTTTGTCCTCCTGTTGGGACTAGCATGTACTTGCCATTTGCGATTGCATGTGAACAAATAATGCTCCCAAATCCACACTCTTAGGTGAGAGTCTAGCAAATGCAGCAGCAGCAGTGGCATCTACCCGCTGAGTAGTGTCCTCAACAGTCCCTCTTGCTCCTGCAGCAGCCATTCTTGCCGCATTGAGCCGGTCTCGAATTTGACCTAGAGGCACACTGAAATGTACAGCAGGAGGTGGGTTCAGAATATTGGCCCTTGTTGCCATAAGTTCTTCGACAGTGCGCTCTTCCGCTGGCTGTCCCTCCCTCCTTTCTATATTGTCAGCAGCCTTTGTTAATCTGACTCTCTCCTCCTCAGCCTGCTGTGTTGCGATTGCAACAATAGCAACTGCCTCATCTGCAGCCTCTCTAGCTGCAGTATCCGCCACTGCTTCAAAATAGGTACGAGTTCCCGCTACATGGCTTTTAGCCTGGTTTTTGACATTCTTGTTATCCTGGTTGTCTATGTCTCGGTCGTTGCTAGTTTGAGACCTCGTCCTTACTATACAAAGAAAATTGTGATAACACCTCCGATACCATTGAAATGAATCGACTTACCAAATAGACGAATAACAATTAATAAAAATCTTTATATCAGCAAGTAATCTCATTGGTATTTTCTTGTTAGTTGATTTAACAGCGAAGGATAACACACTAGCAATGGACAACACTTCGCAAGTCAAATACAAGTAAACTAGCATTAATAATGCAATCAGTAAACTCATACATATGCAAGACAAGAAGACAGTGCGTATCAATGGCTTCTCGCCTTGGATTCAGATCTCTCTCAGTAAGCTGTACAAGAGAAATGGCCTCGTTTTCGAATCCAAACTTGAAAGCAATCCTAGCATATGTTCATGGAATGAGTTTATTGTTCAACGGCAAGTGCGATGGCACCGCCTACTCGGGAGTTAACCTCGCTGGCAGGACCCTGGTTGACCAAATCCACCGCCATCTCCCATCATCCCAAATTGCCATCCATCCTAGGGATGTCATCTGGCCATTCATCTAGCATATCACACTTAGATGCATATCTAGGCAGTTTGCTGTGACCGAGTATGAAAGTCAGCTGGCTGTCAAAGTATGCGTCAGCAATTTGACTTAAGTTGACTTCAGCCTGTTCCTTCCGGCTGAGTCATTAAACTGATATTTATATAAAGTCCAGCAGACTAAATACTATCTAGAGTTCAGCAGGCTGAACATGATTAACTATTATATTTAAATGAATATTATATCAACCAATATACTGATTCATTATAAATAGAGATCAAGGATTCACAAGCCATTTTCGGATAAATCTTTTCAAAAACTTGGGTACATCGCTGGATATGTCCACTGCCTACCACCCGCAATCAGATGGGCAAACCGAGCGTATGAAATGTACCCTAAAGACCTCTCTAATGGCCTACGCGTCTACTCTAGAGCAAGACTGGGAAAACAACAACACTACGCAGGCCTCTACCCAAGAGTCCCCATTCTTCCTCAACAATGGCTTCCATCCGACCACACCACTGAGCTTCACGGCTGGCCATGATGAAGTTCTTGCAGCAACATATTTTTTGGAGACATTGAAAGCAACCCTTACAGCAGCGAAAAAAGCTCTACAACAGGCGCAAGATGCTCAAGCAAGAGTGACAAACAGATCCACAAGAGAAATTACGTACAGAGTGGGTGACAACGTGTTATCATCATTCAATAATATTTCCCTGAACAACAGGCCTGCCGGCAGCAAGTTCTCTCTGTTGAAAATCTTCATCTGTCATTGCTTACTTGTTCTATAGCAAGACAAATACTTCACTTGCACCTCATACACAACACATATAAGCATGCACACGACACCAATAGGAGCACTCTCTTTCTCGGGGGCTCAACTCTTTCTTACTCAAGTGTGTCCCTTACAAGTTCCTCTGCCCTTCTATATTCACATTTGCGGCTGCTAACCTACCTCGAACTAATTGACAGTCCTAGTCATCAGAAGCCCTACACATCGACACTCTCAACCAACATTAGCTGGACTCGACCAACCACACACTTCAATCAACCTCCATACATGTGAACGCACATGCTAAGCAATTAGAGCTAGGACTGCTTATTTTCTACACTCCCTCTCAGTTCTAATCTATTTGCTCACTATCTCTTTTAGTCCTAGCATCTCAGCACACCATTGGTGCTTTACTCTAGGAACAGCCTTTGTCAAGGCATTAGCCACCATCTTATCGGTTCTAACAAACTTGAACTCTACACTACCATCAAGCACACACTCCCTGCACATATGATGTTGAATATCTATATGTTTACTCCTAGCATGCTCAACAGGGTTCTTTCCTGATGCTATGCAGCTCTGACTTTCACTCAAAATAATAGTGGACCTTTTCTGCTCATAGCCCAGGTCCTCCAGAAGTCTTCTCAGCCACCGTGCCTCTCTCACTGCCTGTGAGGCTGCCATATACTCTGCCTCCATGGACGACAAGGCCACCACCTTTCGTCTCTTGCTCTTCCAGGTCACAGCACCCTTAGCCAGAGAGAATGCATAACCTGTTGTAGACTTCCGAGTGTCCATGTCTCCTCCCCAGTCAGCATCACTGCACCCTTCTAGCCTCACACTATTACTTCCTCCAAGGTGCAACCACAGGTTTGGTGTCCCCTTGAGATATCTCAGGATCCTCTTCATAGCCTCCCAGTGTGCAGGACCTGGATTCTCCATGAACTGACTCACTATCCCGACTGCGTTAGCAATATCAGGACGTGTGCACACCATTTGATACATGATACTACCTGCAACCTTCCTCATGGGCACCTGAGACATCATCTCCCACTCATGCTCATCTTTAGCACACATACTCGAGCTCAGCTTGTGCTTAGGATTAAGGGGCACACTGACAGGCTTACAGCCCATCATATCAAACCTCCCCAGCACTGTCTGCAAGTAGGCTGGCTGACCCAACATTACAATCCTCTTGGCCCTATCTCTCTTCACCTCAATGCCAAGCAGGAACTGTACCTCTCCCAAGTCCTTCATATCGAAGGCACAACTCAGGGCATCCTTCACCTTTTGCACCTCCACCATCTTCTTGTCAACAAGCAGCAGGTCATCAACATATAGTACCAGCATCACCCTGTCATCACCTGCTCCCTTCATATACAAACTGCTGTCAGCATTGGACTTCACAAACCCCTCACCATGAAGAAAGGAGTCTATCTTCTGGTTCCACATTCTTGGAGAATGCTTCAGTCCATACAGGGACTTCTTCAGCTTGCACACCTTCTTCGGGAACTTCCCATCAATGAATCCCTCTGGTTGCTCCATGTAGACCTCCTCCTCCAGCTCTCCATACAAAAATGCAATCTTCACGTCGATCTGATGCATCTCCATATCCTCCACTGCAGCAATTTGCGCCACGACTCTCATTGTGGCAATCTTGGCAACTGGTGCAAAAGTCTCATGATAGTCTTCTCCCTCTTTCTGGGAGTAGCCCTTTGCCACAAACCGCGCCTTGTATCTGTCCACTGATCCATCTGCCTTCCTCTTCTTCCTGTAGACCCACCTGCCTCCCACAACCTTCTTACCAGGTGGCAGCTCTGCCAGGTCCCATGTCTCATTCTTTGCCAGTGACTCCATCTCCCTCAGAAGCCTTTCTCCACTTAGTTGCTTCTTCTATTTGCATAGCAGCCTCAAAGGTCTTGGGCTCTGAGTCATCTACCATGTAGACCACCTCACTCTCTACAGCATCCTCCTCAACCATCGACTCAGCCACACTTACATACTCATCAAAGCCAAATCTAGCAGGTGGCACATTCTCTCTTCTTGAGTGTCTAGATGAGCCATGGCTCTCTCCACTAGTGGACGCTTCTCCTCCTGCAGGTGATCTGGAGCTCCTCTCAGCTCCCTCTATCGCTTCTGGCTCCCTGCCTGCCAGTCTCCTTGATCTTCTCTCCTCTGGTGCTGTCGCTCCCTGAGGTCGTGGACCAGTTCTCTTCCTCTCCTGTGCTGCTCCCTCTGAGAGTCTAGGTCCTGTTCTCTCCCCAATGAACTCGACCTCGTCCTCAGAATCAGAGGCTGCTCCCTCTTGCTCATCACTCCTTGATTCAAGCTCCTCCTGAGCTTCAATGCCTGGTTGCGGCATCTCTGGCAGTGCCTGAGCTCCAGCAGCAGGGGCAGCTCTTGCAGCAGCTTGAAGTCGAGTCTCAACTCTGCTCTGCTCTTCTCCCTTTGGTACAAACTCTTCATAGAGTCTAGAGCTCCCAGGGTCCAGCACCTTCTCGTTAAAGATCACATCTCTGCTCACAATCACTTCTCTTGTTCTCACTTTCACCTGCTTGTACCCTTTGCTGTTGGTGTCATAGCCCACGAGTACACACCTCTCAGACTTGGGTTGCAGCTTGTGCCTCTTGACCAAGGGAATATGGGACCACACCTCTGTCCCGAAGACTCTCAACTCTTGCACAGAGAGTTTCTTCCCACTCCATACCTCCTCAGGAATCCTTCCACCAATAGCAGCCGATGGCAGCCTGTTACTCACATAAGCAGCAGTGCTTACAGCTTCTGCCCACAAGCTCACGTTCTGACCAGACGCAAAGATCATCGCTCTTGCAGCCTCCACAAGAGTCCTGTTCTTCCTCTCAGCAACTCCATTCTGCTGAGGAGAGTAAGTGATAGTCAGCTCATGCTTGATTTCTTCGTCCCTCAGAAACTTGTCAAAGTAGCCGTTGACATACTCAGATCCATTATCAGTCCTCAGGGTCTTGATCTTCTTTCCCAACTGCTTCTCCACGGATGCCTTGTACTTCAAGAACTTTTCATACGCCTGATCCTTGGTTCTCATGAAATACACCTCAGTCTTCGGGGAGTAGTCATCTGTGAAGGTGATGTAATACAAGTTTCTTGACGATCTGGCTGTTACACTAGCAGGTCCCCACACATCTGAGTGCACCAACTCCAGCAGCTCACTAGCCCTTGAAGCTTCTCCCTTTGGGAATGCCTTCCTGGCCTGCTTTCCCATCTGACATCCCTTGCAGAATTCAAAACTCTGCCCTGTAAAGTCTGTCAGCCCTCTCTCCTTGTCTTGTGCCATCTGCTTCAATCTCTGCTCACTCACATGTCCCAGCCTCTGGTGCCACAGGTTGATGTCACTCTCCAGCTTGGCACCTCCCTTTGCACCAAGTGCAAACTCAACCTAAAGAACCTGGTCTATTATAGATAGAGCAATCTCAGTTTGGCACTGGATTTTGAACAAGCTGCCTTGAACACTTGACTTCACAGCCTTCGTTACCACATCACCGTCGGAGTCCATGACTCGACACTCACTTCCTTCAAACACCACTGTGTTTCCAAGGGCTGTGGTCTTTGGCACTGATCCAGATTCTTCACTAGTCCCGGACAGTGAAGCACATCCTGCATCGTAATCTTGTGCCTCATCTTGCCTAGCTGTGTCATGACTACCACCTTTCCAGTTCCAATCTCTTGCAGCAGCATGCCATCACCAACTCTGACTGGCACTGGACTGCAGGACTTGTAGTCGAGCATGATCTCTCTCCTCGAAGTGGCATGTCTTGAAGCTCCTGAGTCAACAAACCAGGCATCCTCATCCTGCTCGCTGCACACCAGTGACTCTTCTATAGTAACAGCATTGGCATTTTCTTCAGCATCGTGAAGGGAAGTACCTTCTCTCTTCTGGCTGCAATCCTTGGCCAGATGTCCCTTCTTGTTGCACGTGAAGCACACTGCATCCTCGCAGCTTGGTGCAGAATGTCCTGTCTTTCCACAAATGAAGCATCTCCCTTTCTTGCTTCCACCTCCTCTGCCTTGATAGCCTCCTCTATGAGATCCTGACCTCCTTTCTCCCCATCCTTCTCCTTACCGACTGGAACTGGCCACGCTAAGCTCTTCCATCTGCTCCACTAGCTGATTGCCCACCAGAAGAAACTTCCTGTCTCCAAACATGAGTAGAGCCTGTTCAGTGGATGAGCTTGCCTTTTCTTTGGTCTCCAACTGAACCTCCTTAATGAGCAACTTGGATTCAATGTTCTCCATGGTGAGTTCAGCAGTAGTCAGCACTGACAGGGAGTCTCTAAAGGTCTCAAACTTTGAATCCAATCTATTCAGAGCTTGAATCACCTGATCTTCTTGATTCACCTCGGCATCCAAGGCTTTTAATTCCTCACACACTTCTCTAATGCGGGAGAAGTAAGACTGCACGCTCTCTCCCTTTTTCTGCTTCAACAGAGCAACCTTCTTCTTAAAGGTGCCTTTGTTAGCAACACTATACTGCTGGTGCAGGTTCTTCAACGACTCCTACATCGCTGTGCTGGTCTCTAAATTCAGCACTCTCATGTAGGTCTCCTGACCCAAGCTCTTTGTAAGCAGATCAAATGCAAGTGCCTCCCTCTTTCGCCATGCAACTCTAGCTGCTCCATTCGTAACATACGCTTCTCTGGTTGCTGCATCAGCATTTGCAGCGGGCACTTGGAGTGGATCTGGGATCTTTTCATTTCCAAGCACTATCTCCTTGAGATCATGTCTGGCTAACTGTGCACACACTCTTCGCGACCACACAAGATACTCAGTACCCTTCCCATCGAAGTGCGGGAGCCGAGAGTTAGAACCTCCTCCGATACCATGTTGAACATCTTCATCTGTCATTGCTTACTCGTTCTATAGCAAGACAAACACTTCACTTGCAGCTCATACACAACACATATAAGCATGCACACGACATGTAGTGAGACAGATAGATAAAGTACTTAGTGAAATATAATACTTTATCTATTCAAGACAAGGATCTTTGAACACAAGTGGTAGCTTCTTGAAAGAGAGATGGCTTCTTGAAAGTTAATATATTTCTGGATTTTGGCAAGTACAAGAGTGATTCTGGAATGTCTTTCTATGTTCTAGCTCTTGTTTATATACTTGCTACATAAGTAATTTCTAGGAAGGTGTATGTTGATGTGTTGGCACCCAACACATCCCAAAACTTGCCACCTCTTTCTAGAATAATGTACACATGTCCTTTTGACCTAAAAATGGCACATTTGACTTTTGCCACGTGGAGTTCTTCTAGGTCTTTCCTCTAACTTCGAAAATGCCTTAGAAGGTTCAAAGGACATGAACCAAGTCACTAGAGTACCTATTCACACTTGAATCCACACAATACTACTCCAAATATATTTGAAAACATTAAAATATATGCANATATATGCAAACTAATGTAGTAGAACTCAAATCACTACATCACCCCCCCGCCAAAAAAAGCGACGTCTCGGCGCGTCAAGTCAGGTCTTACACATGTGGAGCAAACTAGTCAACAGNGTCTTACACATGTGGAGCAGACTAGTCAACAGCTTCAAGTCAGATGCCACACATGTGAAGAGGATTAGTCCAAGGCGCCAAGTCAGGTGCTACATATGTAAGGTAGACTAGGCAAGGTCATAGGTGGTGTGACCTTATTGGCTAGCCTACTCCTTAATGATAAAGAAAATTGTACAAGTTGGCCCAGAATCTGCCACGAATTCAAAAATTCATAGCGTCCACAGAACTGCTCCAAATCTGAAAATTCAAGTGCCAAACGGATTGCGTCGGAGAACTCTACCGGGTCACCAAATTTGAGAGCATTCAAATCCGTGGAGTGACGTTAAGAGCTGAGAGAGTAGGCACTCCTCCAAATCTGTGCAGAAACTTATGAAAATCATGTCCTTTTATACTTCTCCAAATTCTGCAATGTAAGTCTTAAAATGGGTGTTGTAAGATGTTCTACCAGAGTCTTGGGTTTCAAAGCATTCCAAGTCCAGGGGAGGGCACAATGTCAGAAGGCATATTCTGCCCTACCAATGCCAGCAGCTTGACCCCCTTCTACTTAGAGCATCATATCTCTCTCACCAGTGCTCCAAATTGAGCAAACTTGGACTCTAAATGACCGGCTACTTATGGACTACAGCCAGGTAAATGTTCAGAATTTATTTTGCAGAGACCTATCACCAGTAGCAATTTTAGTTTTCTGTCCAGAAACTGTGAGAAGAGAAGAGTGTCTAATGTCAATTTTTCCTCTTTCTTGTTCTTGCAGGCTGCCTTCAAGGGGTCTTCTGCTGCTTCTTGATGGTGGCAGGCTGCCTCNAATGGTGACAGGCTGCCTCCCTGAAGTCTTTGGGCTTCTAGTAGAGAAACTTGGGGCTGGTCCAAGATGGGGGTTGGCGGCATGGAAGCGCTTCAACTTTCTCTGAACTTTGTCAAGGTAGTGCGCCGCCACCCAACTATTCTCCGAATCTGGATATCCTTTCCACTTGATCAAGTATTGCTGCTGTCTCCTGAAATTTCTCATAGCCACTATGTCTTCCACTTCGTACTCCAAATGATCATCCACTATTATTGGGGCTGGTGGGGTTGTCACACGTCCTGGGAACTTGTTGTCGGGTTGCACATATGGCTTGAAGAGGGAAGCGTGGAATACGGGGTCGATGTGCATAGTCGGGGGAAGTTCTAGCTGGAAAGCAACGGGGTTGACTTGCTGGATAATCTTGAAGGGTCCCAAATACTTGGGAGAGAAATTGCTGCCGGCAGGCCTGTTGTTCAAGGAAATATTCTTGGATGATAGTAACACGTTGTCACCCACTCTGTACGTAATTTCTCTTCTGGATCTGTTCGCCACTCTTGCTTGAGCATCTTGCGCGTGTTGTAGAGCTTTCTTCGCTGCTGTAAGGGCTGCTTCTAATGTCTCCATAAAATCTGTGGCTGCAGGTACTTCATCATGGCCAGCCGTGAAGCTCAGTGGCGTGGTCGGATGGAAGCCATAGTTGAGGAAGAATGTGGACTCTTGGGTAGAGGCTTGCGTAGTGTTGTTGTAGGCAAACTCCAGGGGGGTCAAGTACATGTCCCAATCTTGCTCCAGAGTAGACACGTAGGCCTGTAGAGAGGTCTTTAGGGTACGATTCATACGCTCAGTTTGCCCATCTAATTGTGGGTGGTAGGCGGTAGACATATCCAGCGATGTACCCAAGTTCTTGAAGAGATTTTTCCAGAAATGGCTTGTGAATCTTGGATCTCTATCTGACACAATTCTTGATGGTAGTCCATGGAGTCAGAAGATGTTGTCAAAGATGAGTCTTGCAAGTTGTGGTGCTGTAGCCTTAGTCGTCGTGGGAATAAAATGAGCCATCTTAGTAAGTCTGTCTACCACCGTGAGTATTGCATTATGGCCTCGAGGTGTCCCGGGCAAGTCCACGATAAGGTCCATTGAGATGTCCGTCCATTGCCTTTCCGGGATTGGTAGTGGTTGGAGGAGTCCTCCCGCCTTTTGCGATGATGGCTTGATTCTTTGGCATGTGTCACAGCTCCTGCAGTACTCCTTGACTTGCTTAGACATGCCTGGCCAACAATAAGTCCTAGCTAGAACGCCCGTGGTCCTTAGGATTCCAAAGTGTCCTCCAAGAGGGTTGTCGTGTGCTTCTCGTAGAAGCAAGAGCCGGAGGTCTATGTCATTAGGAACACATCTCTGGCCCGTATCTTGCCTCACCCAATAATTGCCTTCTTTCTTCTTGCATGGGTCCAAGGCTGCTTCTCCGTTCTTGTAGTAAGGGTCTCTTTCATAGGCGGCTGAAAAATGAGCTTCCAGATCTGTCTTCAGGGATACCATCACTGCATTTAATTGCATTCTTGAGAGGGGGTCAGCCAGGTTTGTCTTGCCGGGCTGGTACGGAATCGTGATGTTGTATTGTTGCAAGTATCCGCTCCATCTTGCTTGTCTCCTTGAGAGATACGGCTGCGTCTGGAGGTGCTTTAACGCCTCGTGGTCTGTGGTGACCAGTACTTTGCGTCCTTCAACGTAGCAGCGCCAAACCTTCAAGGCATGTACAATCGCCAATGCCTCTCGCTCCGTGGTTGTATAATTTTGCTCGGCTGGATTTAGCTTCCTTGACTCGTAGGCGATGGGCTGCAGTCCCTTGCCTTGGTCTTGAAGCAGGATTGCTCCTATTGCATAGGAAGATGCATCGGTGATGACGTGGAAGGGCTAGTCTGGGTTTGGACTTGGGAGTGTGAGCATCGGGGATGTGGTGAATCTTCGCTTTAACTCTTGAAATGCCTCTTCCTCTTTCTCGGTCCATGTATATAGCCTAATCTTCTTGAGTAGATCTGTCAGGGGGGCTGCTATGTGCGAGAAGCCTTGGATGAATTTTCTGTACCAATTGGCAAATCCCAAGAATGACCGGAGTTCTTTCTTGGTTGTGGGGGTTGGCCATTCCTCCACCACCGTGGTCTTCTTGGGGTCTATCTTGATGCCATCAGCAGTCACGTGGAGACCTAGGAACTCCACTTTTTGGCAAACTCGCACTTTGACTCCTTCGCAAATTGCTTGTTTTGTTTCAATACTTGAAAGACATTTTTCAAGTGCCTCGCATGCTCTTCAAGGGTCTTGCTGTAGATAAGGATGTCATCGATGAATACCACCACAAATTTGTCCAACATGGGCTAAAATATGGTGTTCATCATAGTCATGAAAGTTGCTGGCGCGTTGGTGAGTCCAAATGGCAGGACCATGAACTCAAATGTCCATATCTTGTCCTGAATGCCGTCTTCTCTATGTCCGGTTCTGCGATGCGAATCTGGTGGTAGTCCCTCCGTAAGTAAATCTTGGTGAAGTACTTGGCTCCAACCAGCCGGTCCATGAGCTCATCCATGCGCGGCAGCGGGTATCGATTCTTGATGGTGATCTTGTTGAGGGCGCGATAGTCCACACACATCCTCAAGGTACCATCTTTCTTCTTGACAAATAGCACCGGGGCTCCAAATGGCGACTTGCTAGGTCGAATGAAGCCATGCTCCAGTAGCTCCTTGATTTGCTTCTTGACTTCGTCTAGCTCCGTGTATGACATTTTGAACGTAGGCCGAGAGATGGGCTTGCTTCCGGGCTCCAACTCTATCTTGTGGTTCACGAATCTGTTGGGGGGTAGGCCCTTGGGCAATTCCGGGGAGAACACTTCTTTGTAGTCCTCTAAGACTTCTTGTATCTCCTTGGGAACGGGGCTGCCTTCTTGACTCTCGATGTCTTTCTTGATGTCTTTTGGCGTGATCAAGGCCAAAAGAAGCTCGTGTCCCTTCCTCACAAGTCTCTTGAGTTGGAGGGCGGACAATAGTATCTCGTGTGTCGGCTTCTGGATGTCTGGGGTCTGGATATTCTGGATTGCGCGCAAAATACAGATTCTTGAAGTGATGTCATTCTTGATCTTGATAGTACCGGTCCTCCAATCAACTTGGGGGTTGTGCTTGGTCAACCAAGGCGTCCCTAGGATGACGTCGTACTTGCCCAATTGCATGGGGGAGAACACTACTCTATCCTTGAAGGACTTGATAGAGAGTGCCAAGGGGTACGTCTTCTTGGAAGGGGTAGTATAGGAGAATCCATCGGGCATCATAATCTCCTCGTCGTGGTCAAGAGTTCGCNTCATAATCTCCTCGTCGTGGACAAGAGTTTGCATAGTAATACCGTGCTTGGTGACAAAATCTGCAGCGATGAAGTTGCCTTGAGCTCCGCTATCCACCAAGATGTGAACCTTCTCTCCTCCAAGGTAACCTCTCAAACTCATTGGGGTTGGAATGTCGTCTTCAATGGGGGTCTCCACCTCACTTGGCGTGTTGCCTTCTTGTGAAGTGGGTCTTGGGGTGGTAGGCTCCTGGCCTACCGGCGCTGTCCGTTTTTTGACAACTTTTTGGGGCATGAAAGTGCACGATGGCCCTTTTCCTTGCAATAGAAGCATAGTCCAGCCGTCATGAGAGCTTCTTTTTCAGCCGGGGAGAGTCTTGCTTTCACTCCTTGCTGGTTTCTTGCATCATAAGTGTCATTGGAGGGTCTTCCACTCTTCCGGGCAGCCGCGGGGTCCCTTTTAATAACTCCGATTTCCATGGGTGTGGGTCCAGATTCGGATGTGGAAGGGGCTGCGTACACCCGCGTCGTCGGTACCCGTGAAGATGAAGGCACGGAGTGCTTGAAATCCAAGGTATCCACCTTTTGGGCCACTTCAATGATCTTTGAGAAGTCCGTCAAGTCGCGTAACTCCACTTCCTTTGCCACCTTGGGTTTGAGGCCAAAGATGTAACGGTCAATCTTCTCCTCGAGAGACATGTTGGGGATCTCAAGAGTGAGGGCGTGAAATCTGGATGTATACTCTTGAACGGACGTCGTTTGCTTGAGATGGTGGAGCTTTCCTCGGGCAATCTTCTCCGCATTGATGGGCATGAATTGCTTCTTGAGGGCCTCACGAAAATCTGCCCATCTTGCATATGATGGTGGGGGCTCTTGGCCGAGCATGGGGTGCGCCATAGCTTGATATATAGCCGCTTGATAGTTACGCCACCATGATGTTGCTGCTCCTCTAAGTAAGGTAACGGCAAAGGGAACGTAGTCCTCCTCGGGTACTTCAAGGAACGCGAGGTACGTCTCCACTTGGTAGAGCCATAAATTCAGGTTGGCACCTTTCCCGGGGTTGAAAGTGTCGGGTTTGCCGGGCTTGATGAGTTTCCTTGCTCTCGTTGGCTCTTGTGGAGGCGCTTGAGCCGGGGCTGGATTTTGAGCATTGCTCGCAATAGGGGCAACCATGGCAGCCATAGCTTCTCTTGACGCTTGCACGGTTGCTTCATAGGTGGCCAAGCCCACTTGGTTGTGGACGGTCATTAGGAAGGCTGCCCACTCATTTGCGGGAACTCCTTGTGGTGGGGTTAACTTTGCTATAGCGGCTGCCACGGGATTTGATGGTGCTCCTCCCTGTGGTGCTTCTTGTTGTTGCAGATTTCCTTGAGTAGGCTCTCCCATCGACGCTGGAGGAGGGTGTACTCCTCCTTGAGGGCTTCCTTCGAAAGCTTGCTGTTGGTCTTGAGGATCGGCCATCTTCTTGTGCTACCAAAGTGCCTAGCTCCGATACCATTGTAGTGAAACAGATAGATGAAGTACTTAGTGAAATATAATACTTTCTCTATTCAAGACAAGGATCTTTGAACACAAGTGGTAGCTTCTTGAAAGAGAGATGGCTTCTTGAAAGTTAATATATTTCTGGATTTTGGCAAGTACAAGAGTGATTCTGGAATGTCTTTCTATGTTCTAGCTCTTGTTTATATACTTGCTATAT
Organism: Mesotaenium endlicherianum; assembly: GCA_009602735.1. Taxonomy (NCBI): domain Eukaryota; kingdom Viridiplantae; phylum Streptophyta; class Zygnematophyceae; order Zygnematales; family Mesotaeniaceae; genus Mesotaenium; species Mesotaenium endlicherianum. Next base: position 706,952 of record WELA01003606.1, read on the forward strand.
AAGTAATTTCTAGGAAAGTGTATGTTGATGTGTTGGCACCCAACACATCCCAAAACTTGCCACCTCTTTCTAGAATAATGTACACATGTCCTTTTGACCTAAAAATGGCACATTTGACTTTTGCCACGTGGAGTTCTTCTAGGTCTTTCCTCTAACTTCGAAAATGCCTTAGAAGGTTCAAAGGACATGAACCAAGTCACTAGAGTACCTATTCACACTTGAATCCACACAATACTACTCCAAATATATTTGAAAACATAGAAATATATGCAAAGTAGTATATAATAACTCAAATCACTACACGACACCAAGAGGAGCACTTTCTTTCTCGGGGGCTCAACTCTTTCTTACTCAAGTGTGTCCCTTACAAGTTTCTCTGCCCTTCTATATTCACATTTGCGGCTGCTAACCTACCTCAAACTAATCGATAGTCCTAGTCATCAGAAGCCCTACACATCGACACTCTCAACCAACATTAGCTGTACTCGACCGACCACACACTTCAGTCAACCTCCACACATGTGAACGCACATGCTAAGCAATTGGAGCTAGGACTACTTATTTTCCACACTCTCCCAAGTATTTGGGATCCTTCAAGATTATCCAGCTAGTCAACCCAGTTGCTTTCAAGCTAGAACTTCCCCAGACTATGCACATCGAGCCCGTATTCCACGCTTTCCTCTTCAAGCCATATGTGCAACCCGACAACAAGTTCCCAAGACGAGTGACAACCCCCCCAGCCCCAACAATAGTGGATGATCATTTAGAGTACAAAATGGAAAACATAGTGGCTATAAAATATTTCAGGATACAGCAGCAACACTTTATCAAGTGGAAAGGATATCCAGATTCGGAGAATAGTTGGGTGGCGGCGCACTACCTTGACAAAGTTCAGAGAAAACTGAAACGTTTCCATGCTGCCAACCCCCATCTTGGACCAGCCCCAAGTCTCTCTCTTACAAGCCAAAAGACATCAAGAAGGCAGCCTGCCACCATCCAGAAGCAGCTGAAGACCCCTTGGAGGCAGCCTACAAGAACAAGAAAAAGATGAAAAATTGATATTAAACACTCTTGTCTCCTCGCAGTTTCTAAACGAAAATCTAAAACTGCTATTGGTGATAAGGCTCTGCATAAAAAATCATGAAAATTTATTTAAATATAGTCTATGAGTAGATGGTTCTTTAGAGTTCAATTTTGCTCAATTTGAAGCTGTGGGTAGAGAGATAAACATCTCTGAACACGAGGGGGTAAAGCTGCTGGCATTATTAGGGCAAAATATGCCTTCTGACACTGTGCCCTCTCCTGAACTTGGAATGCTCTGAAACTCAAGACTATGATAGAAGGCCTTACTGCGCCCATTTAGAGACTAAATTTGCAAAGTTTGAAGAAGCATAGAAGGACTTATGGTTTTCAGAAGTTCCTGCACGGATTTGGAAGAGTACCTACTCTTTCTGCTCTCGACGACACTCCAGAATTTGGAACGCTCTCAAAATTGGTGACCTGGTAGATTTCTCCGACGCGCTTTGTCTAGCATTAGGATGTATCAATATGGAGCAGTCCTGTGGACGCTATAAATGTTTGAATCCGTGGCAGATTTTGGGCCAACTTGTATTACTTTCCTTATCATCAAGGTGTAGGCTAGCCAATGAGGTCACACCATCCACGACCTTGCCTAGTCTACCTTACATGTGTAGCACCTGCATTGGCACTTTTGACTAATCCACTTCACAAGTGTGGTACCCGACTTGAACCTGTTGACTAGTTTGCTCCACATGTGTAAGACCTGACTTCACGCTCCGAGACGTCGCTTTTTCTTACGGGAGAGTGATGTAGTGATTTGAGTTCTACTACATTAGTTTGCATATATTTTGATGCTTCAAATTATACTTAAAGTAGTATTGTGTGAATTCAAGTGTGAATAGATACTTTAGTGACTTGGTTCATGTCCTTTGAACCCTTCTAAGGCATTTTCGAAGTTAGAGGAAGGACCTAGAAGAACTCCATGTGGCAAAAGTCAAATTTGCCATTTTTAGGTCAAAAGGACATGTGTACATTATTCTAGAAAGAGGTGGCAAGTTTTGGGATGTGTTCGGTGCCAGCAGTAAAACATGCACACTCCTAAAAATTGCTTATGTAGCAAGTATATAAATAAGAGCTAGAACATAGAAAGGCAGTCCAGAATCACTCTTGTACTTGCCAAATTCCAAAAACATATTAACTTTCAAGAAGCCATCTCTCTTTCAAGAAGCTACCACTTGTGTTCAAAGATACTTGTCTTGAATAGGCAAAGTATTATATTTCACTAAGTACTTTATCTATCTGTTTCACTACAGCACCGTTGCTGCAAGTAGGGGTAAACGGGCCCTGGGGAGTTGAATGTTGAGGCAAGTCGGCCACCACTTGGGCGCGTAGGACGGCGGTAGCAGCAAGTCGCGCTCCACGGACGCCACGGCGGCCCGCAAGTGGTCACACACTCGCTGGGCCTAGAGCCGAGCAGCGGGCTGCGGGCACATCCTCAGGGACAATTAACAAGGTACCTGTACCCGCCCTGACAGAATGCACTGGACCTTGACAGGTACTGGCAAGCGCGTGTGAGCGGGCCCCAGACTATTGTCTGGCTCAAATAACCCAAAAGAGCGGGGCAATTGTGCCAAGGGAGTAGGACTATGATTGTGGTCGGGCTCGGTGACAGACTTTGGACGCGGCTCGTGGGCGGCCACGCGCCGAATATGGACGGCGTGAGCCCCCTTGGCTTGCGGCTTGGTGTCGCACCTTAAATTGTCGTAGGCTAATAACGTCGGTGTTGCTGCCTAATGGGCAATGGATAAAAATCCCTCCAAGGTTAGTTGTGGGAAAAGCCCGATACCTTCTTGGAACATGTAAGAATGACTATACAATAGGGAGATGAGAGAAAGCTACTAAAATGAGAACCAGCCAGCTATGGCCGACTATAAAACAATGTGAAAGACCTTATCGAAACTGGTCGGATTTGGAACAAAATTTTTTTGTTTGTCGGAGGAGCAGACGTAGGCTGTGATGGTCGAGTTGCTACTGGTGAATTCAATTGTGGGAGAAGAAAGAAGAAAGGACCAACTCCGTGATTGTGGTTCTCAGCAGCAATATAAAATTCAACTCAAGGGAATACTCCAGGTCTATTCAGCACTCATTGACAAGTAGAGGCGTTAGATAGGCTTGAGAGTAAGTAATGTTTTGGAGAATTTTAGTAGTAGCTTGCGAACATACAATTCCTAGTGCTCAAGTAAGCATGGGACACACCTATTAGTATCGGTCTGGCATGCATTCTAGGCTAGCTCTTGCTCTCTCTCTTTGCTCAAAATAATGTTTAGCTAAGAATGCAATGCTGCGTGGTAAGGCAAAACGCGTACGACTCTGGAGGTGCGGATAACAGTGAACAGTGCAACGCATACTGCCGACCAAGCAAAGGATGTGGTTGGTACAACTCTTACACTCCCTAACTAATGAGGGCAACCCAACCACGTTGTAGTGCTCTGTGCAACCCTCCCGCTACCTAATGGCCTTGGTTAACCGGTGGCAACGATCTTTGTTGAATGAACATGCTAAAGACAAGCTGGTATATGACAACTGTCGCACCTCAAACTGTCGTAGGCTAATAACGTCAGTCCTGCTACCCAATAGGCAATGGGGAAAAATCCCCCTAAGCTTAGGTGAGGGAAAAGCCCAATGCCTTCTTGGAAATAAAAAGTGGATCAAACAGTAGTGAGATGAGAAAGAGCTACTAACACGAGAACCAACCAGCTATGGCCGACTATGAAACACCCCCCCAAGCGGAGGTGGAGGGGCGAACAGAAAGACCAGATAGAGAAGCGGAAGAGGGAGAGATCAAATAGATCAGAAGTGAGAGCCTCAGGAGAGGAAGTTTTGAAGAAACCCGGTGGTACATATTCTAACAAGAATGTCTGGAGCGTAGTGACGAAGCTTAGATGTCGTGGATGGTGTAGAGAGTGGGATCGACACAAGAACAACGACTATCGACAAAGGGCGTGCGAGTAGCGTCCCGTGCGAAGAGGTAGAAATTGTTGATGAGGGTTTGGCGGATGGCTGCAGTATGTAATGGAGTCGAGAAGGAGCTGTCTGCCAGCAAGGAGCGTTTCCACCATGGGAGACCCTGGGTACCTGCGTAGGAGAACGACAGAAGGAAGCAGGGAAGGAGGAACCACGGGTGGGAGTGCTAACCTACGTAGGGCAGAGTGGACAAGCCCACACTCCAATGGGTACTTGAGTAAGAGGGGGTCAAAGGCAGTTTAGGTGCCAGCCACGATCGCATGCATCACGGAGCAACACAAAGGCCGGACAACAAGCGGAATCGCAACTAGAGAAAGGGTGATTGGTTGGGATAGTAGCAAGAAGGGAATTGATTTTGTGGCAAATGTTTGGGAGATGACACGGTGCACAATTAGTGATATGCTTGCGTGACATACGTTTGTCAGACCCCTCTAGTGTGAGCACCCCATTTAGTGAGACGGTGCACACACGCAAAATAATGGGAACGGCTTACACATCTAGGGTATCTTGTGTTTTGCCCTACAAGTAAACGTAGTCCCATACCTCAAACTTAACTAAGTGAGGTTTGTACACACCATTGCACAGACGAGCGCACCGGCGGTTTTTACGATGCTCGGCAGTCACGTACCATCCCACGGCCCCCAGTGATGCAAGTGCTGAAATGATCATACTCAACTGAACATGCTAGAGATGAGCTGACATTAGGTCCTTCCTCTGAGACACAGTGTGCCGCGTTGAGAGGTCGGGTGGACCAAACAAGGTAGATAGGAAGACCCCCACGCGGAGGGACTGGATGCAACCCAACGTAGTGGGAAGCATTAGGTTGGAACCTCACGCGCCGGTTTGCGTCTTGCAGGCTAGCCTGCATGGCAACCAATTGTTGGCGGAGAAAAAAATCCTGCGAAGTAGATCATGTGGGTGCAGTACTGGCTTGAAAGGCTGGCGCTGGTGACGGGGCAGGAGCATTGGCAAGGGAGAATGCAAAAATACCAGCAGACGGTGGTGCGGGCAAATTGGCAGGAGACGCAACTAGTGGTGGGAAGGCATAACCAGGGAACTCCAGGGACGGAGAAGGAGACCCAGGGGAAGCAGCTAAACCTGCAAGTGCTGCGGAATGAGCTACGTAGTAAGAGGGTGCCTGGCCGGGGTGTAAAGCAAGAAACAAACTGGTGGAGTCGAGCCTTTTTGTGGTTTGAACACCCATCCCTGTGGCGCCTTTTGCAGATGCTGGAGCAAACTGCTCTTAATTACGTGCCCACGTTGGCGGCAATGGTCACACGTCGGGATTACTTGCTTGGGAGCCGTGGCGGGAGCAATTTCCATCGCACCTGATGTTGCTGGTGGTACCTGCACTGCGTTAACTCCTACCACGCTTGCCCTACCACCCCTACGCTTAGCTTGTGATGCCGCTTGCACCACCTCGATCTGCTCAGCCCACAAGCACACGTTGTAAATATTGCGTTGGTGCTCCATGGTCAATACCAGCTGGTGATTAATAGTGGCACATAGCGCGGAGGATGCGGAGAATGCAGTGATGAATTTTGATGCAAGCTGCTGTCACATCAGTATACATGCCCGTATCCTCACGTAGCTGCTGGAAATGTTCATAGACCGTATTAGGAGTCTCCTTAGGTTGCCGCATGAAATCACAAAGCTCGTCTTGGCGAGCACGCGAGTTAGCGGGGAAACGTTGGCAAAACAATTGAAGGAGAGCATCGTTACGATCCAACACTGCACCAAGAGCTGGGCCATAAAGGGAAAGGACTGCTTGCTACTGGCGCCTCTAGATTGCGCGGGTGTGACGGCCTTCAATGCGGGTGGCAACCACTTCAATCAGGGTAACGTATCCGGGCAACGCCAGCTCAGTTGGACCTGGCGGCTTGACTTTACCTGCAGCCTCCCCAACCAACGCTAACTCCCTACCAACCCCTCCCTCTAGCAAAACTCCCTGGCCTTGGGCCCTCGAGTCCAGACCAGCAGCGGCAGCAGCAACTACAGCAGCTGCAAGATCCATTTTCGCAGCAATAGCTGCGACTGCAGCAGCTGCAACAGCAGCAGCCTGAAAGTCAGCTGGCCCCCCCGGCCCACCCACTGAGGGAGCATCGACTATATGGGAAAGAGAGCATCCACATTGGCATCTATAGGAGCATCAACTGGCACGTTGAGAATAATCTGAATTTCTACGACGCGGAAATGCTGGTAAAAAGCAAAGTTTCTCCAGCTAAGTGTGTAGGCAAGGATTGGAAGTAGTCATTGCGAGTCACCCTATGGTTGCGCGCTTGCAATAGTGCTACAGACGCATCAATTTTAGAGAACAAAGTCACCCTATGGTTGCGCGCTTGCAGTAGTGCTACAGACGCATCAATTTTAGAGAACAAAGTCGGCAAGAACAGGCCATTTGCATGCCCAATATAGGTTTGATACGACATGGCAAACTTTGAAGACCCCGCCATTAATACTGACTAATCCTCGTGATGAAACTCGTCACCCCCCCCTACTCTAAGGCTACCCCCATCAGCAACCCACGAGAGCAACAAGGTTGGCAACTCAAAACCTGACAAATCGGGCTCTTGAATGTGAGCTTGGTCAAGCCGGTTTACGCCGTATGCTTGTGCGTTTAGTTCAGCTAATACGCTCGTCCGCTTAGACCGTTACATGTAAAATTATTCCAAGTCCGCTTAGTATACCTAGTACGCAAGTCTCAATGGCGTCGATGTGACGTAGAGTTGTCCGTGAATGGTAGATTCTCTGTTAACAAGAGCACTTTGTCGCCCACATAGAATGTCACTTCCCTCTGTGCTTGTTAGCATACTTGACCTACTCTTCTTGTGCCTTCCGAATACACATCTTTGCCATGTTATAAGTCTTTGCCATCTGCTCCATAAAAGCTTGTGTAGCAGAAGCCTGAGTCTCCTTGGCCTTCTCGAGCAAGATGTTCCCTGGATGATATACATTTTGCCCATATACCATAGTGAATGGTGACTGTTTGGTAGATCCCTGCATGCTGTTGTTGTGGGGAAACTCCAACCTTGGCACCTTCGTGTCCCACTCTGAAGGGTCTTCCATAGTGAAACTCCTGAGCACCTCTTGCAGAGTTCTGTTGAGCCTCTCACTCTGCCGGTCTGTTTGAGGATGATAGGAAGTGCTCATACTCATCTTGGTCCCCATCAAAGTAAACAATGACCGCCAAAAGTTGCTAGTAAACCTTGAATTCCGATTTGAAACAATCACCTTCAACAACCCATGTAGTATGAAAATATGGTCAAAGAATAACCGTGCCACATTTGCTGCTGTAGAAGTCACCTTCATGGCAATGGCGTGAGCCATCTTGATGAATCTATCGAACACAATCCGTACTGCATTGTGCCCTTGACCACTAACTGGTAATGATGTGATGAAGTCCATAGCAATTTGCTCCCAAGGATACTCTGGAATAGGCAGGGGTAGCAAGGTACCTTCCTTCATTTGATTTGGTGTCTTGTATTTCTGGCACGCATCGCAACTCCTGATCCACTCCTTAATGTCCTTGTCCATATTTCTCCAATAGTACTCTCGTTTTAGCACGCTTGCCGTCTTCTTGCTTCCAAAGTGTCCAGCATATAAGCAATCATGATGCTTCGCAAGTAGTAGATCTCGTAGTTTCTTGATGTTTGGTACCACCACTCTCTTGGAATCACCATAATACCATATGCCGTCCTTCTTCTGCATACTTGAGTTAAACTCAGCTGCTCCACAATCTGTAAACTCTGGGTCCTCCTCATGACCTTCCTTAAGTTTCTCCTTGAAGTCCATACTCTCCTTGATGATCAAGACAGTTGCAAGGTCACACCTCCTGAATAAAGCATCTCCAGGGTTGATTTTCTCAGGTAAGTACTCAATTTTGTGGACGAATTGTTGCAGAAACTCCATCCACCTTGCCTGTCTTGGTGTCAACGTTGGCTGCGTCATGAATCTCTCCAAGCTCTTGTGGTTGGTCTTGATAAATATCTTTCATTTGTCCACATAACATCGTCAAATCCTTAAAACCTGGATAATAGCCAACATCTCCCGCTCGTGTGCTGCATAGTTTCGCTCAGCAAGACCCAACTTCCTGCTCTCATAGGCCATAAGTTGCAATCCTTTGCCCTGGTCTTGGAGAAGAATGGCTCCCACTGCAAAGTTTGATGCGTCCGTGATGATGGTGAAAGGAAGCTGTGGACTTGCAATTGCCAACACAGATGCCTGTGTCAACGACTTCTTAATCTTCTCAAAGGCTTGTTGCTCCTTGTCACCCCATAGCTACTTCTCCTGCTTCTTCAACATGTTCGTGAGCGGTGCACACACCTTGGCAAATTCTTCAATGAAGCGTTAATAATTTGCCATGCCAAGGCAGGCTCAGGAAACTCCTGAGTTGATGAGTATCAGCAGGTACCGACCAATCTCTGACTGCTTGCACCTTCTTTTGCTCCACGTGGACTCCTTCAACTCCCACTATGTGTCCAAAAAACTCAACTTCCTCAAGACAAATGTCACACTTGCTGATCTTCCCATACATCTTCTGATCTCTCAAGACCTCCAACACCTTCTCGAGATGCTCCACATGCTCTTTCAAGGTCTTTGATTAGATCAAGATGTCCAAAAATACCACCACAAACCGGTCCAAGTCGGGTCCGTAGTATTCATGAGTTCTATGAATGTAGTAGGTGCATTAGTCAACCCAAAAGGCATGACTATGAACTCGAATAAGCCATAGCAAGTCCTAAAAGCAGTCTTCTTAACGTCTCCTTCCCCAATCCGTACTTGGTGATAGCCACTCCTCAAATTGATCTTCGAGAAACACTTCGCTCCAACACGCTCGTCAATCAACTCATCCTCTCGTGGCAGTGGGTACCTATTCTTGATAGTGATCGTGTTGAGCGCTTGGTAGTCGACGCGCATCCTCATAGCCCCATCCTTCTTCTTCACAAATAAGACTGGCGCTGCAAATGAAGACTGGCTAGGTCGGATGAATCCTTTCTCCAATAACTCTGACAGCTGCTTCTTCAACTCATCCAATTCCGCAAACCAATTGTTGATAGGCGGGCCTCACTGGTGGCTTGCTCTTTGGTTCCAACTCGATCTTGTGCTCTATAGCTCTCTGTGGAGGTAATCCTGCAGGTAGCTCCTCAAGATTACGCACTTGAACTCCTCCAACGGCGCCTTAATTTGGGCAAGCATCTCAGCAGGCTTTTTCTTCTCTTAAGCAATTGGGCTCTGCTCCTTTTGAGCAAGAAGATCAGACATTGTTACTTGCTCCTCTAACAACGCGCACTCGTCCAGGCATTTAAAATTCACACTTCCTCCATCTAATGATCGGGCCAGGACCACCAAAATAAGGTACATCTCCTTTACCTGATTCACCCTGCATACCTTTTTAACTTGCAGGCTCGACAGAAGACAGTTACTTGTGGTCGTATCTACCTCCACCTGTTCGCTGTCTCCATTTGACCATCACGCCCTTCAACTTTCACTTGTCCCGTGCTCTAGTGCACTCAGTAATGCAATCAGTAAACTCATACATAAGCAAGGTTAGAAGACAGTGCGTATCAATGGCTTCTCGCCTTGGATTCAGATCTCTCTCAGTAAGCTGTACAAGAGAGTTGGCCTCGTTTTCGAATGCCAAACTCGAGAGCAATCCTAGCGTATGTACATGGAATGAGTTTATTGTTCAACGGCCAGTGCGATGGCACCGCCTACCCGGGAGTTAACCACGTTGGTAGGACCTCGGTTAACCAAATCCACCGCCATCTCCCATCATCCCGAATCGCCATCCATCATAGGGATGTCATCTGGCCATTCATCTAGCATACCATACTTCGATGCATATCGAGGCAGTTCGCTGCTACCGATTACGGAAGTCAGCTGGCTGTCAAAGAATGTGTCAGCAAGCTGACTTAAGTTGACTTCAGCCTGCTGCTTCCGGCTGAGTCATTAAACTGATATTTAATAAAGTCCAGCAGACTGATTATTAATTAGAGTTCAGCAGGCTGAACTTAATTAACTATTATATTTAAATGAACATTATATTTACTAATATAGTGATTCATTACAGTGCACCACACTTGAGTCTCTGCTCATTCGCCAAATTTGCCTCCTTAGGCTCATAATGCTTCTGCACAGGAATTCGCCACTCTTTCAACAGCTTCTTGTGCACAAAGTTTGCACTTGTGCCACTGTCAACCATATACTTTGCCTTGTTGCCGTTGACTACTCCTTCCACGATAGTAGGCCTATGAATATCTTGTCTTCCACTTCTTGGCAGGCTCCTTGGGATAATCTCCTTGTGAGTTTCCTTCTTCACGCCAGTAGACACCCCAGAACGACTTCCTGACGTCCTCCTTTTTCTTGCTGTTGAGGTTGCTTCGCCTTCACACAATAATCTGGAGCCGAATGCCCCAAGCTTGCCACAATTATAGCCGGGTCCTCTTGGCTAGTAATTCTTCTCCCTGCGCTTGTTCTAAACAAGTCCCAACTCCATAGGTATAGGACCTTGTCCACTCGTGCTTGGTGCTTGAGATCCAAAGGTCAATATCCTCCAAAGTTGTGGTTGCCCCACTGCCTCTAGCTATACTCCACAGCATCAACTCTCGTCGCCAATGCCATCATTTCTCCAAGATTGGTAGAGTTCTTGAGTGCCACTTCCTTGGCTACAGTTGGCTTGAGTTCCCTCTTGAACTTGTCTATCATCTTTGACTTGTGCATAGATGGGTGTTGAAATACCAGCTTGTTGAAGCGCGATACATACTCTTGAACACTTCCTCGTTGACAAAGGCGCACCAATGGGTCTCGGGCCGTAGCTTCGGGTGCAATAGGTTGAAATTGCCTCATCAAGCTGATTAACAGTAGTAGGAACTCCTAACAGCTGCTCTTCTTGCTCATACCAAGCTCCAGCACTTTTTCTCAATAAAGTGATCACAAAGGCAACTTGCCTGTCCGACGTGAGCGCAAAATCCTCCATAAACTTATTTACTCCAACAATCCATTAGTGAACAGGCAGCGATCCACGCTCTCCAGTGTATACTTCAAGCTTTGGCGCACGCACTTGCGATGCGGGTGGAATAATTGGTTGCACCATTGGTTGAACATGGATTGGTGTATAGCAAGTGCAGGTGCCAAGCTCGTCGAAGCAACGTTCCTCACAACATTTTGCACCATTCTCTCCACCTTTGCGCGCATATTTTGGTGAAATTGAGTGTAGAGTTCTCCCCAATTGCAATTGCCATTTGGTTTAGCATCGCCTGCATCTCTGAGTATCGCAAACAAGCACTATACATGAGCATCATCGCGGCCACCTTCATGAGCGATGCGGCGGTATCACGTGGCCCTGCGTGCTTTTCAAAAATTGCAGTAAGGGTGCAGGGTGCGACCGGCATCATGGTGTGCTTGGGTCTGGGCAGCAACCTTTGCGCTGCTTTCCTAAGGGTACTAATTTTGTCGTGCGATGTGGGGCTAGGTGGCTCCGCTAATCGATGCACGCAAAAAATTGTTGCTGACGACAAATGGTATATAGACCAGGTGACACGCTCCTGGATGCTCCGATACCACTGTAGTGAAACAGATAGATAAAGTACTTAGTAATACAGAATACTTTATCTATTCAAGACAAGGATCTTTGAACACAAGTGGTAGCTTCTTGAAAGAGAGATGGCTTCTTGAAAGTTAATATATTTCTGGATTTTGGCAAGTACAAGAGTGATTCTGGAATCCCTTTCTATGTTCTAGCTCTTGTTTATATACTTGCTACATAAGTAATTTCTAGGAAGGTGTATGTTGATGTGTTGGCACCCAACACATCCCAAAACTTGCCACCTCTTTCTAGAATAATGTACACATGTCCTTTTGACCTAAAAATGGCACATCTGACTTTTGCCACATGGAGTTCTTCTAGGTCTTTCCTCTAACTTCGAAAATGCCTTGGAAGGTTCAAAGGACATGAACCAAGTTACCTATTCACACTTGACTCCACACCATACTACTTCAAATATTTTTGAAAACATTAAAATATATGCAAACTAATGTATAATAACTCAAATCACTACATTTCTCCTGCTGGTTGATGACATCAAACTTCTCATGCAACTTCTCGACAAACTCTATCCACGTAGGGTCACCGAGTTGCCGAGCCTTACGCTCTCCTTTCCAATAAAGCCACTAGTCTGCGGCACTGCCTTTCAGTAGCGCCCCGGTGTGCCTGGCCTTCTCGTAATCTTGCAGTTCTGGGTAGTTCTCCAGCCACTGCTCAACATCCGCAAGAAACTTGATCAGGTAATATTTTCTAATTCCCTCAGGAGCATATTCCTGGGGAGGTTTTGGCTTGGGCTTACTAGGCCCTCTGCCACCACACCAGTGATTTGAGACCCAAGTTGGTCCCTGTCTCGCAGTAAGGACATTATGATTCGTTTGTCCTCTTGTTGAGACTGATACATGGTCGCCATTTGCGACTGCATTTGAACGAACAATGCTCCCAAGTCTTCACTCTGGGGTGGTAGTCTAGCAAATGCAGCAGCAGCATTGGCATCTACTCGCTGAGTAGGGTCCTCAACAGTCCCTCTCGCTCCTGCAGCAGCAATTCCTGCCACATTCAGGCGGTCACGTATTTGCNACATTCAGGCGGTCACGTATTTGACCTAGGGGTACACTGAGTTGTACAACAGGAGATGGGTTCAGAACAATAGCCCTAGATGCCATAAGTTCTTCAACAGTGCGTTTGTCAGCTCGCTGTCCTTCCCTCCTTTCAGTATCTTCAGCGGCCTTTGCTAATTGTTCAGCTTCTAATCTGGCTCTCTCCTCCTCAACTTGCTGTGCTGCGACTGCGGCAATAGCAGCTGCCTCATCTGCAGTCTCTCTAGCTGCAGTATGTGCCACTGCTTCAGAATAGGTACGGGTTCCCGCTACATGGCTTTCCGCCTGGTTTTCGACATTCTCGTTATCCTGGTTCTCCATGTCTTGGGAGTTGCTAGTTTGAGACCTTGTCCTTACCATACAAAGAAGACTGTGATAACTGCTCCGATACCACTGAAATGGATCGACTTACCAAATAGGCGATTAACAATTAATAAAGATCTTTATATCAGCAAGTAATCTTTATGGTATGTTCCGTTCACTGGTTAAACGGCATAAGACAACACACTAGCAGTGAATAATACTCGTAAGTCAAATGCGAGTAATCTAGCATCAAAAAAATGCAGACAGTAAACTCATACATAAGCAAGGTTAGAAGACAGTGCGTATCAATGGCTTCTCCCTTTGGATTTAGGTCTCTCTTAGTACGCTGTACAAGAGAGTTGGCCTCGTTTCCGAATGCCGAACTCGAGAGCAATCCTAGCATATGTCCATGGAATGAGTTTACTGTTCAACGGCCAGTGCGATGGCACCGCCTACCCAGGAGCTAACCACGTTGGTAGGACCTCGGTTAACCAAATCCACCGCCATCTCCCATCATCCCGAATCGCCATCCATCATAGGGATATCATCTGGCCATTCATCTAGCATACCACACTTAGATGCATATTTAGGCAGTTCGCTGCTACCGAGTACGGAAGTCAGCTGGCTGTCAAAGAATGTGTCAGCAGGCTGACTTACGTTGACTTTAGCCTGCTGCTTCCGGCTGAGTCATTAAACTGATATTTAATAAAGTCCAGCAGACTGATTATTAACTAGAGTTTAACAGGCTGAACTTATTTAACTATTATATTCAAATGAATATTATATCTACCAATATACTGATTCATTTCAGTATAGCCCGTACATATACATATGTATCTACTCTTACAAATTACGCCTTTATGCAACGCAATAGTGCCACATGTAGCTCATATATATACATGTATGTATATACTCAAATAAATATTATAATATTGCAAGGCATCAAGGCATGTAATATTTTATAACATACAAAAGTGTATCTTACTATGCTTGCATGCAATAATATGACTTGTTAACCTAATATGTACTAATACACAAATGTATATTATTGTAGGTTACACACTGATGCAAATATTGAGCTATAATGCATATAAGCATATACATCTCCGCGCTCTTTGTCACTTGCTAAATGACAAACCAATATATGGTGCACCCTTAATGTACCATATACTTTTGCAATCAAGGATTACCAAAACTGTAACAATATTTAGCAACTTAATAAGAGCCAATTTTGCGGATCGTTACATGAGGGGTAAGGCCACGTTGCACCTAGGTCAAATTCATTGATGGGGAGTGTAGGATCAATACTTGCCACAGGCTTTCTAGTGGCGTGCAATACTCCTTTGTATTCGCCACGTATTTATGTATCCAATCGTACGCACCCAACCAATAGCGTGCTACTTGCTTAATTTGTGCTTAGCTAGCAAGAGATTACTTCGGAGAGAGCCATAGAGAGCAAGTCCAGGCGCCCCTCATTAGAGTCTGATTGAAAGGGGCAGAGTGCCCTATTGGAAGCGTAGTGACTCACGAGGAACAAAACTAGTCGCAATCATACTCTAAAGTGCAGCGGCATATCACTAAGACAGCTTTGGAGAATAACTCAGCATTTTGAGTAGCAAGAAAGTGCTCACAAATGAAATAGGATGAGAGGTGTTGTCATTACAAACTCGTAGAAATTTACAGAATTGAAAACTGATACAAAACGAAGAAGTTAAGCCTGTTTATAATTTTCTACGACGACCGCTCGCCCCTAGGAGAGAGGGCCGCTTGGCAACGAAATTTCTGAGTGTTTGTCAAATTGTCCTTTCCAAAATATTTGTGAGTAGGCCAGATCAGCCTCATGCGACGTGTTGGGCCGATTTGACGTCCACATGCACGCATTGAAATATCTAGAATATACTAACTTAGGCGCGCTAGGCTAAATTGAAACTTCTATATAAATCGACCTGGTCGGCACTCCGCGTCAGCCGAAATTACGTGAAGGTCCAATTTCACTTTATCGGCCCAGATCGCTCGATGCTCTCGGTCAATTCGACGGTCGCGCTCACCGCGAATTAAGAACAGTTGTCGACCAACCTTAAAACTATGTCGTGCATTATGAGGTCGGGTGCGTCACATAGACATAAGAATCACATCATAAGCAAGCAGGCTTTGCTGCAATAAAATCTATAATACAGGTGGCTTTATAGCCAAAAAGGGGAGTCAAGTCTCAAATGTTTTAATCAAGGAGTGTGTAATCTCCAGAGTGTGCACCTCAAGACTGTAATCTGGTAGGAAAACAACTAATGAAGTATGGCCTACAAGATCACTGGAAGCACATCATGATCTTCAAGAGTAGTCCCATGCAAGTGTTTAAGCTGTGACTTTGCTCACCACTTTTGAACTTCTTCTAAAGACTGGAAGCCAGGAGGGCTTGCTCTTCACAAGAGAATAACTAAGTGGTCCTGAAAACACAAGAGATGAAAGTGTAAGCTTTACTGATAATCTTTGTTACTTACAACTGGCATAATGGGACTTCTAAAAACATGTTCCTCTAGAGACATCTCTAGTACTTATACCCCTGAAAACCCGGCGTCGTATGCGGTGGATCCAATGCATGTAGTCACTCTAGGAGGCTCTCCTGTGTCCACTAATGTGTACAAGGCATGTACTAGCACTCCTATAGGCTAAACATAACTCAAACCAATCAAAGCAACGCACATATAATAAGCTACGTGTCTCTCATTGGTGGAGCTTACCTTGGGTAATTTTGCCTAGATAGCGCCTCAAAAGTGAATCTGGAACTTGAGGAAGCTTCCTCTAGGAGTAGGTGATGCAGTCACCAAGTTATAGCCTCAATGATGCACTTATACTATGGAAATGCAGGACTCATGTAGGCTAAGTGGCTCGCGGATTTGTGCGCACTAAGCTAAGGGTCCTTGGGGTCACAAATGGTCAACAATGTCACCTTTGGGTACATTGAGTCACAATTTGGCCATTCGTGTGTTTCCGCTAGAAGCCAAAAGGGGTGCGGACTAAATCCCAACTATCTTGCTCGATACTTGACCAAACGACGCGAAACCGGTGCCATCCGGAAGATGCTTCGACACGCTACACTTTGGCGACTTGGAAATCTAGAAAAGGTCAACATATGTATGCATATAGTAAATTCAAGTTCAGCCTTCCTAGGTTGATGTTTCACACATGTGGAGCTCGGTTTGGTATGGCAATCCCGACTCAAGAAATCATGACAACTAATAAAACTTCTGAAATTCATGACTTTCTCAATACTTAACCGAATTCGACAAATCTTACATCAAAATGACCACAAAAATGCACTCTACAACCCTAGAACCTTACATTGATTGTTATATTTATAGGATGATCCAAGGCTGAGCCCAATACTTGGATTTGTATGTCTGCAGTTGCTTAATGAAAACAACTCCTTTACTTCTTGATTTCCAATGCGTCCTAAGTCAAGTAAGAATAGAACTAACCTAGCGAGCTTCCAAAATCCAAGACTCCGCTTGTCTCCCCTTTCTCTACTCACTCCGATCCATCTTGTATTTCGTCTTAACTCGCTTCCCAAGCACCATCCCAGCCATCACGATCAACACCACCTTCTCTACGCATGAAGACGCTTCTTAGCATTTCTAGCCCCAACCCAAGGCCTTCTTTATAGTCGGCCCTTAAGGCTGATCCCTCATAGGCTACCTCTTTCTCTTTTTCTTAGTATAGAAATACAAATACAATTACTTACCATTTTTTCATTTTGCTTGCTTGATTCCAGGAAAGGCATTGGGCTTTTTACACATTTAGCGCTAGGGGGTTTTTTAACTGCCACACAGATACATGCTCCTAGCATGCGTGTCACCCACATCTCTAGCCTACGACAATCTGCGATACGACATGATTGTAATGCTTGAGATCACTTCATAATGTTGGCCACTCACTGACTAGCTCAAGCTTACTTGATACTAACAGCTAGAGTATTTGATTTACAACTTCATTCACATCTCTCTTAACCATAACAGTAGAAAACTACAATGTGAAAAATAGATTCACTTGGCATGCGATACATATTGAGAATTTTTAATAAACTTAGCACATGCAACAGGGTCATATGCGTAACATTGTTCATCAACCTTCCCAATTTTAGAATCAAATTAGTTCTTACAATTTTGTTTAATATGCATACAAGAGATCATTAAACAATGGCTACATGTAAAATGCACAAATGTCACACTTGGTTTACAATCCTTAACATTAATATTCTACAACACAATTCTAATTTGGCAAAACTTAATTCATATGTAAAGAAAAATCTCAAAATGCTATATAAAGCCAACAATATTGTTGTACTTTGATGAAACAAATATTACTATCTAGGTTAGAAGGCCAAGACAAAGTAGGCCAAGTTTCTCACCTTGTTTCAATATTCCTCACTTGAAAGATGTGGTTGTCATCATGTTATAAATGTGCAGCAGCACATTTGCTACATGCGATGGTCTTATTGACACTATTTGTGGCACTACACTTGAATTTGTCCACAACGACTAATGACGCACTTTTCTTTTGTTGTTATTGCCCAATCCAAATGCGCGTGGGGATCTTTAATTGCGCACAATCTATTTCTTACATGGTTTCAGTGTACATTACTCAAGATATGTTAAGAAGTTGCAACCATTTGAATTGAACTAGGACCCACTGTGCAAATGGTTGCATGTTGATTGCCAACACGCTCATGTTAAATGGACGGTGCACGAGTGGCTGGGATGGACACGAATGGGCACATCTTAAAATTACCTGTGAGTTACACTCACAAGCAGGCCCTAGGATTTGACAAAATCCTTGGATTTCGGCTACACCTTGACAAGGAATATATGGATTTCAGCCAACACCCGACTCAAAATGAAGGATTTTGAGAGGCACCCTCGTGCCGGGTAAAAACATCCAAAATTTAATTTTACACTATAATAAATTAGGTACAATTGTAAGGATTGCAAAGGTCGGCAAAGGTCTTAGATAGACTTGTTTGATAACATGGGCATTGGTCTTCTAACTCACGAGTGTCAAAATTATTGGAAGGTCTTTGATATTTCCTCAACATCACTATTAATACTTTTTTGATGTAACTTAAATCTTCTGACATTCATTTTGACTACAAACCGTAACATTTGCAACAATTTCTTAGGTAATAAGTACGGACAAGAAGATGGTAAATGAGACACAAAGAGTACAAACCAAGTACATGGTATTGCCATACAAGAACAACAAAATATTACAGTGAAGGAAGAATGCATAATTGGATTGCTAAAAATGACTGCCTACAAAGTGACAATTATACATGTGACGAATAATGGAGGAGGCTAGTAGTGAATATTTCAAGTATATTTAAGCAGGGTTACGCCGTACGCTTGTACGCTTAGTTTGACTAATACGCTAGTTCGCTTAGATCGGTGTTCAAAAAAATGGACTAGTTCGCTTAATACACTTAGTACGCTAACGTCACGACAGTGTCAACGTCCAGTAGCTACGCCGTCGAGGTTTCATGTCGGTCGCACGTGTAAAAGAACCACGTCGTGTCAGATTGTTTATTTCGTTCAAAATGGCAAGGTAATTTTTTCAGGCGATTTTGGACTTATCTCTGCCCGCTTTGTAGCTACAAGTTGCAAAAATTGTTTGTTACTTCGTCTATTGCAGGACGTCGGCAAGCGGGTTTGAACACCCGCCACCAGGTACAAGGATAGGACAATACCCAACGTGCCATGCACGTTTCTCTGACGTATACCTGTCGCGGTTGGTTATGAAGCTTATAAGTCAGATATGTTGCAGAAATGAATGGTGGAAAACAATTTCAAAAAACTTTAACTGCTGTTGGCTTCGAGCGCCAGCCGACGATCTTGAACCCCCGCCACTGGCTGTAGAAAGCGACGCCTTTACAATGTTTCACATTATGCAATGTACGTCGAAAGGCTTTTGCGTTTGTCTCATACGTTTTGTTTTATTTTACTGCTTTCCATGTACAATCCGACGACATCAATCATGCCAAAGCTGAGAGGGCCGCTTAGCAGAGCTGTTTTTTGTACTTCCTAACTTATTCCTTAGTTGAATTAGGACATTTAAGAGTTTCATTACTTCTTAATCGAGTAGAAGAAGCTTCAATGAAGAGGTAAGATCTGATTCAATCTCTTAGCAAGCCTGTGTAAGAACTTCGACTTAGAATTATTTTCATACGCACTAACATTGGGAGAACCGCTTAGCAGAGCATGGTTTTTTGTACTTTTTAACTAGCTAATTGATTCAACAAAAAGACTTAGGAGTATCATTACTTCTTAAACGAGTAAAATAAGCTTTTACAAAGACAAACATGATTTAAACTCTTAGCAAGCATGCATGAGAGGTTAGAGGTAATCCATATCATGTAAATCATTCACAAAGTGCAACATTGCATGAAGTCATAATGCACCAAATATTCATTGCAAATGTATTCATTTTCTCAACTTCCATTCTCTTTAATATGTACATGCTACCTTTAGAACATGCAAGTTAGCTGACCGACACATCTAGTAACCAATTGCTCTAGGCCTTCTTCTTCCTAGAGCTGAAACACTAGGTCGCTCCTCCACCTCCTCTTCCTCTACCTCCTCTTCCTCTACCTCCATCTCCTCTTCCTCACTCAACGAGGCATGCATGGCAAGATTGAGACCCTACTCTTCGGGTGTCTCTAAGAACTCCGCTTCTTCAACCCATGGAGTGACGCCGACACTTGGTCCAAGGAAGTCCAAACTCTTCTCCTGAAGTCTCAACATAGAATGCACGTACACTAACTTCTTTGCTCTAGTAGGGAGCAGCCTATTGCGAAGTGGACCATGAACAAACCCGTACTTATACCAATTTCTCTCACATGCAGCTGCTGAACCAAGTTGCGGCAATATTCTCATAGCAAGAAGTTGAAGATTAGAACAATGACTTCCATACGTTTCCCACCATTTGTGAGCAAGCATCATGGTCTTATTAGCCTTGCAAACATCATCGCCAAAAATGTCACCGCTTTGCCGGTAGAGCGCCAACTCTCAATCCACCAACGCTCGGTCAAGCACACTTCCTCCGACAAGGGTATTCCGCATGTTGGACCAATCAGTTAGTAGACACTTCTCAATTGCCTAAGACTCATGGTCTTGGAACTCGGGGTCCAGATAGTAGCCTGTAGTCAAACAAAGTCAAGAAATAAAATTAGTGTATGAGAACACAATGCACTTCACAAAAATGAGAGCTATAACAATAGCAAGCACAATAACAAGAACAATGACCAACACACAGTAACAAGCATGCAAGAGAACAACAGCCGCCGAGCAAGAAAGGTGAGCAACGTCAAAATAGACTTTTACCCGCAGCATGTAGGGGGCTGTGAAGCTGGTCCCAATGAGCCTTTACGTCCTTCTTAACTTGGGTTCTTTGTGCCGCTTTGAATCCTTCAACCTCAAGCACATGCTCATTAATGGCACTCATGCGAGCGCAGATCTTCCCAAGAGAAGGTTGTGGAGAGTCGACTAGTCGAAGGAGAACTACAATCGGCTCACACACGTCTACCCATACCTTCACTCGCTCCCAAAGTTCATCGTCACGAATTAGGTCTCTAATGTTTGTAGCCTCGCCTACACAACCGTTCATGGCCGCCCGAGTAAGCCACCTACTGTCAGACACCATAGCTTGTAAGGTATTCCTCACAACGATGAGTCTTTGCAAGCATAGGAAGTTACTAGCAAACCTTGTGGGTCCTGGCTTCAACAACTCTAGTTTATTCTTTAGCCTTGCCCCATGATCACGGTAAAGAGCGTGAGGCATGTGGTGGTTTGCAACAAACTGGACCAAGTGCTTGAAGCTATCAATTATGCCCTCTAGCTCTTTATCTTTCCTAGGTCTTTCAACAGCAGGTCCAAAATATGAGCAGCACAAGGCGTCCAATATATGTGCGGGTGCTTCTTGCGAACCACATTACAACCAGCTACAATGGTAGCTGCAGAGTCTGTGCAAAGCTGTACGACATGATCAGCCCCTACCTTCTCCACGGCCTCAAGCAGGTGATTACCAATGTAATCACCCGTCTTCCTAGCACCCTCAGTATTGTTAGAATCCATAAACATTTGAGTGCCTCCCACAACCATAAGCACGTTAAGAAGAGGATGCCCGCATGGATTGGTCCACCCATCTGCTACAATGCTACAACCCGTCAATGGTAGTCCTTATTTCTGTTTCTCCTCCCAAGCTTCTATCTTCAAGACCTCTTTATCTAGTAGGGCACTTCCAAGAGGCTTATCCTTCATAGGGACATACACTAAACCAGTTTCTAGAGTGTACTTACTGACAGCAACCAACATGTCCCGAAAGAACTCACTGCAAGCAACATTGAATGATGAACTAGTACCATAGAAGAAGCGAGCAACAATCTCGTGGACATTCTCAGCACTCATCTTTTGGAACATGTCACTTAGAGAGGTCTGCCCTGTCTCCCTACCTAAGGAGGGGGACCTCCCAGCACTTGCACATGCTGAGCCACTAGCACCAATACCCCATTCATGCACACGCTTTTGTGCAGCTTGTATGGTACTCTTCCTACGTCGCGTTCCCAATAGAGAACTAGCCATACCCTTGCTACGGCTAATTATGAGATCTAGAACTTCATCGGGAACCGCCTCACACTGACTAACATCCTTACAGCCTCCCGTGAAATGGCAACGAATCCGCGTGACTCCACCGGTAAACTCCCTGGGGCAGTAGTTGCACTTCACCTTTGGATGTGAATTCCTTGACTTGGCTTCCACAATGATGGTCACATGGCCCCACTTTGGACTAGACCTTGCAGCAACTGCTCTAAGGGGCAGACGAGCGGTCAAAGAAAGCGTTGCTCCGGACGAAGTGGATGGTTGGGACATGATACGCGTGAAACCTGCAATAACGGAGAACAGCAACCAGTAAGAGACAAAAGAATATGCCAGTCAAACAAGCAAAAGAGCAACAATAGGCAAGCAAGAGAGCGGGAAGCCCCAACAAAAGCAAGCAAGGGGCTGGCAGGTCGCCCCACAAAACCAAGATGGGGGCTGGCAGGCAGCCCCACAAAACCAAGATGGGGGCTGGCAGCCAACCCCACAAAACCAAGCAAGGGGCTGGCAGCCCGCCCCCACTAAAACCTTAAACAGCAAGCAAAGGCAATCTAGCCCGCCCCAACTAAAACCCTAAGACAGCAAGCAAGGGACTGGCAGCCAGCTCTGACAAAAGCAAGCAAGGGGCTGATAACCAGCTCCAACAAGACTCAAAAGCAAGCTCGGGGCTAACAGCCAGCCCCGACAAAACAAAGCAATGGCAGCTCGCCCCCACTAAAACCCTAAACAGAAAGCAAAGGCAAGCCAGCCCGCCCCGACTAAAACCTAAGACGACAAGCAAGGGACTGGCAGCCAGCCCTAACAAAAGCAAGCAAGGGGCTGACAACCAGCCCCGACAAGACTCAACAGCAAGCTCGTGGCTAACAGCCAGCCCCACAAAATCAAGCAAGGGACTAGCACCTCGCCTTGACAAGAGCATGCAAGGGGCTGCTGCAGCAAAGCAGCAGCCAGCCCGCCCCGACCAGAGCATGGAAGGGACGGCTGCAGCACAGTAGACAGATTGCCCCGACCAAAGCAAGAGAAAAATACGCAGGGGAGGGAGACGCAGGGGAAGGGGGGGGGACCTGAAACACTTGTTAGAGATTGGCTGCGTGTGGATTGGCGCAAGGCCTGCCGACTCGCTCGTTTTGAACTTGGGCTGCTTCACACATAAGAGAAGGGACAATGTACACATATGTAAGATAGACAGCAGGGCGGCGCCCAGCCCCAACAGCAGCAAATAAGGGGCTGGCATCCAGCCCCAATACAAGCAAGCAAGGGGCTGGCTGCCAGGCCCCACAGAAGAAAGCAAGGGGTTGGCAGCCAGCCCCGACAGCAGCAAACAAGGGGCACGAGAGAGAGCGGGAAAGAGGAAGGAAGATTAAGGCACCTGTTCATGTGTGAATTTTGCTCACGCGTCAATGGGCACACATGGGGTAGGCACAAGGGGAGTCTACTCGCTCCTTATTGTCTTGCCCTGCTTCACAAAAGACAAAAAAAGAGACAAAGGTGTAAAAAGATGCAACAGACAGCTAGCCCTAATCTACAGGACACAAGCACGCAAGCACGAGGGAGAAAGCCCACAATAAGCAGAACAACAAATGCACAATGGGTGCACAAAACAGCAGCCAAGTTAGAAAAGGAAGGAAGCAAGAATAAACAATACAGGCACAGTTGCAGATAGAGCTGGTGCAAATGTGGACTAAAATCTCAAAATTGTAAGCATGGGGATGCCAACCAGCCCCGTCAAAACCGAGCATGGGGCTGGCAGCCCACCCCCACTAAAACCCTAAATTAGCAAGCAAGGGGCAGGCTGCCAGCCTCGACAGAAGGAAGCAAAGGGGCACAACAGCAGCCAGCCCCAATAAAAACCCTAACTTAACAAGCAAGAGGCTGGCAGCTCACCCCCACTAAAACCCTAAAATAGCAAGCAAGGGGCTGGCAGCCAGCCCCGACAAAAGCAAGCAAGGGGCACAACAACAGCCAGCCCCGACTAAAACCCTAAACCAGCAAACAAGGGGCTGGCAGCCCGCCCTAATTAAACCTAAAACACCAAGCAAGGGGCTGGCAGCCAGCCCCGACACAGGCAAGCAAGGGGCTGGTTGCCAGCCTCGACACAGGCAAGCAAGGGGCTGGCAACCAGCCCCGTCACAGGCAAACAAGGGGCTAGTTGCCAGCCCCGACACAGGCAAGCAAGGGGCTGGCAGCCAGCCCCGACACAAGCAAGCAAGGGGCTGGTTGCCATCCCCCCAAAAACCAAGCAAGGGGCTGGCAGCCAGCCCTGACACAAGCAAGCAAGGGGCTGGCAGCCAGCCCCAACATAAGGAAGCAAGAGGCTGGTTGCAAGCCCCGACAAAAGCACGCAAGGGGCTGGCAGCCAGCCCCCCTAAGAGCAAGCAAGGGGCTTGTTTCCAGCCCCCCAAAAAGCAAGCAAGGGGCTGGCAACCAGCCCCAACACAAGGAAGCAAGGGGCTCGTTGCCAGCCCCGACACAAGGAAGCAAGGGGCTGGTTGCCAGCCCCAACAAAAACACGCAAGGGGCTGGCAGCCAGCCCCCCTAAGAGCAAGCAAGGGGCTGGTTGCCAGCCCCCCAAAAGCAAGCAAGGGACTGGCAGCCAGCCCCAATACAAGCAATGAAGGGGCTAGTTGCCAGCCCGACACAATGAAGCAAGGGGCTGGCAACCAGCCTCGACACAAGCAAGCAAGGGGTTGGCAACCAATCGCGACACAGGCAAGCAAGGGGCTGGCAGCCAGTCCCGACACAGGCAAACAAGGGGCTCGTTGAAAGCCCCGACACAAGCACGCAAGGGGCTGGTTGCCAGCCCCCCAAAAAGCAAGCAAGGGGCTGGCAGCCAGCCCCGACACAAGCAAGCAAGGGGCTGGTTGTCAGCCCCGACAAAAGCACCAAGGGGCTGGCAAGCCAGCCCCCCTAAGAGCAAGCAAGGGGCTGGCAGCCAGCCCTCACAGAAGAAAACAAGGGACTGGCAGCTAGCCCCAACAATAGCAAGCAAGGGTCTGGTCGCAAAGAGGGCAAGAGGGGATGGACGCACCTGAGAGATGTTGGTGGTGAGGCGCGTGAGCGTGAAGACGGCGCCACCTTGTAGTACAAAACGGGCTTGAATCACGCCGTCCACTCCAGCTTCGGCCCGTCCGCTGCTGGCCTGGATGTGTTACAGCCTGAGGGGAGGGAGCAGCCGACAACAAAAGGGCAGCTTAGATCAACCTGTGAAAAAAGCAAATACAGCCCTTGGAGGCAAGGAGCAGCTACCGCTTGCAGACGAGCTGTGCCCATGCCTATGCCCTCCAGCCCCCCCCCCCCCCCCTACCTTCACATGCCCGCATAATAAGAGGATGCAGGCTTGGTTGCTGCAAGAGCACACCTGAAAGTTGAAGTTCAATGGCAAGGCAGGGAGAACAATCGCTGTCGTAGCCTTAGAGCTTCTTCTAAACCCTTGAACATGCTGGAATAAGAAATTAAATAATAGCAGAACCGTTAGGCTTAGTAGCAGTAACACATGCTAGATATGTCCCCAAACACAATCTTTACATAATGTGGATTTGCTAAATACGAACCTAGCAGGCCATTGAAGAAGAACAGGTCTCTGGAGGAATCTGAATAAAGGAGGGACAGTGAGAGATGGGGGAACTTCTCGACCTTAAAATATAGCCGTCAATACCAGGTGCAACCAGTCTCAGCCTCGTGTGAGGTTCCCTAAATACACACGAAGAGACAATTTGAGACATAGTAAGCACAACGTACGGGATCAACAACAGAGAGAGGACGTGAATGAATAACATGTAGCCACCTACTCCTGCAAGATACTGGTATCATACAAAATTCAAGGTTCCATGGAAGAAACCTTATTACAGTGTCCAAAGAGTTATGCAAGGAAGCAAGGTCCTAAATGCGAAAGTAAGAAAACTTACGATGAATTGCAGGTGCAAAATGCAAAGAAAGGCGCTAGAAGTCTCTTAAGTAGGCTCCGCAAAATTGGCCAAAAGGGTTGTAGCCTGTAAGATGTGCAGCAACTCAAGCAGATGCACGTTCAAGAGTTGGAGGTGAAAATTGAAATGGCTGGTGGTCAAAATATTGGTGAAAAGTCAATTGTTCCACAAACCTGTCAAGATGCACTTGGTAGCTTGAATCCCGTCGATCGACGATGCATGCGAAGTCACGAGTGAAACAGAGCGTGCGGTGGCGGACGTGAAGGTGTCGAAACGTTGCTGGGCGGCGCGCACGAGTAAAAAGTTAATCGTACGCTTAGTACAAGCGTACCGACGCAGTACGCTTATTTGAGCGTACGAAGGTTGGCCAATACGGCATACGGCGTAACCTTGTAACGGTTCTCAATGTTAATGCATTTAACAATATATTATGGAGCACAATCAGAGCTACAGGCTTCCTCCGACAGGCTTCCTCCTTTTTGTTAGTTTCAATCTCAACTTTAGTTTTAGGCTCAGTTTAAGTCAAAGGTTTGCGACATAAAATGGCGCAAACCGAAGTTTGACAAGTGTGAAAAGTGTCGGTTTCAAACGCGTTTGGTCGTCGCTTTCGCTTGACACACCTAAACCCTCTTAAGCGTCCTTCTGCAATGCACCATTCATCGCAGCAGGACGTAAGTTGCTACACTTACCCACCCATCCACCTCGCTAACCCCAGCACTTGGAGTTGCAAAAAGTTGTTTTTTGTTGGGCATGAAACTTAATGCTTGGTAACGGCCAACAGTAGCAGCCATGTGCTTTATTATGTCTTGTTCTGTTGTTTGGTACTTCGATACCAATTGGCAATAACTTGCAGAGAAGATCCGGCCACCAACTCCAACGCAACAATAACATCATCTTGGCGTGGTTGTTGTTTATTAGTTTTTTAACAGAGTGTTGCAGAGTTAGGTCAATATAAACATTAGCTACATAGTAGCAAATAGAAGTCAAATAGTAAGTCATATCTAGATTTAGAGACGATTGGAAATGACAACATTATGCGCAATTGTAGCATACTACTACTCCTCCTACTTGCATACTACTACTCCAACTATTCTTTCTATAATCACCTTCTTATTTTCAAAATCAGGCAATTTGAACACAAATTGTCAAATCTAAGTTGAAGTCTAGTAGAAAAAAGTTTTTTCCTTCAAAGTAAGGGGTTTGCGGCAGTTTGCAGGTTGTAACTTGTACCTACTATATAGTTGACGAGGGTGACAATCTACACGGATGCCACAGTACGGCATTCAGACTTTGCAATGTGAGGGGCCTCGGCTTCCTTCATGTTTCTTGTCGGTAATCTATGAGATTATGACTGGTCACTGACAAGTGACCACTAGCAATGATTGCGGCTCTGGCCCCTAGCCATAGGGCCCGTACCCTATTGGTAAGCAAACATCCAAAATTTAATGACAGGATTTCCTTAGCATCCAAATCAATAATTTCCGGGTTTTCTGTGACATCCGCTTTCAACAAACTGGATTTTATTTGTCATCCTTTTTGATTTGATCGGGTTCTTTAACATCCAAAATCACAAATAACACCCAAAATGTTATGAATCCAGGGGTCTGCTCAAAGGTCGCGGGCTTTGTCACGACTTGAAGTGGTAGGTAGGACCTATCTGGGATAAGTCAATGAGCCTATTATCGGAGCATAATTCATTCCTTTAGCCGTTCGCTCCAGTTCGCTCCTACAGTCGCACTCATAATGATTGGTAAATCTTAAAAAAGGTGCCGGCTAGCGCAGAAAGGGAGCCAGATATGATAATATTTTCACGTACCTGGGTAGCCATACAAGTTCCGGACAAGGTACCATTCGGGTTCATCCCCAAGACATAGCCTCGTGTCCCACAAAATCGCCATCATTTCTTTGACCGCCCGCCTTCGACGCCTATACGCTTGTAGAGTCTCCTGCTTTTTTTTGCATGCGTTGCAATACATCTAAATGGATGGATATTGCGCCGCTATAACACGCTCAAAGGACGGGGTGGTCATGATCATGATTTTGGGCACGGAAATCGGCCTACTGGTTAGCACTGTTACTGACTTTTGGGCTTCCCGTGCAACACCGCCCAGAAAGTCCATGGAAAAATTCAGCAATTTTCAACAGGTCACGACAATCTCAATTGGTCAGAGTGCATTGGCCGGCCTGTACTCGTGCTTGCGCGTTGTGGCGCGTTGTCTTGTCAACGCTGCCACAGCGAAAGCGGACGCCTTGTAGCTGGAGATTGTAATGATTAGCAATGTGAGTTTGTTACGTCGAAGAGATGTGTAAATATGAGGATACTTAGGACAAGTAATATTGGAATTCGAAACTCTGCAATACTAGAAGTAGTTGGAAGTTGTTCACAGCGAGTCTCTCCAGGCGAATGTTTTTCAATTGAGCGTCGTTTCTAAACGTGAAGTTTGTGGATACCAATGACTAGGTGAAGATGCCTCGTTTACAGAGCATTGGTAGCGTATCATGATCTTATGCGCCCAATGAAACACTTTCCAACATCGCCAGCAGATCATTGTGTAGTTCACAATGGTGACGAAACCCTCTTATTCGTTGATTGTCGCGTGCGTCATTTTCATGGCTGTACACTCCATTTCTGGGGTGAAGATAGATGAAGCTGACTGTAAGTACCTGCCTTGTCAGCAAAACGTAATATGCTGCATGAGGAATGCCTTGTCCCTCGTTTGGGAGCCTTGTAACGTACTGTGTACAAGTTGCGCGAGCTGTGAAACTGCTTTCTATAACTCTATGTACTGTATGCATTTGTGCGGATGATTGTTTGAAGCTTGCATCATTCGTAGTACCCTGCTTCCAAAATAACGACTGTTGCGCTCCACAGTATTGCACTCAAGCTTGTGCTCTTCAATCCACGGCATATTGGTGCCTATGCTAGCAGGATAGTGTTTTACTTTTATTATTGTTTACAATGGTAGACAAGTGTGGCCCAAATGATGCTCTTCTGTCAACCTGGACCTCGCACATGGTGCACATACTGAGGTCAACATTAGTCTTGGGTCGGTCTGATGGTCATGCACTCACTTTTATCATCAAGCCACCATTGCAGACATTGCCCTCATCAGACTGCGACAGGGATTCCAAGACCAATCTTTCCTTTCTTCGTGGGATTGTTCAGAGTGTGACGAGTTTCTCGGTGTTTTTTGTGATGACACTGGACGTGTGTCAATGCTGTGAGTGCTTTTCTTTTCCCCAACAATCATTCTTTTTCCTCTTATGTCGTTTCAGTGGAAGCATAGGGGGTGGGAGGGGGGGCGGGGGGGG
>WELA01003606.1:735918-748921 GCA_009602735.1 Mesotaenium endlicherianum
GGGCGGGGGGGGGGGGTCATGCCCGGCCTGTCTGCTTGCTCCATCTATAGCGGTTGATATATCATGTTCGTTTCTGCTGGGCGTTCATACTTGCACTCTCTATCCAAAGCAGGACTCCTGTCACAGATGTTTCCCTTCTTCTGTCTCTCCCCCACCTCCTCTCCCCCACCTCCAGTAGAAGGGGGCATGAGCCACGCGGTTGCGCCAGCACTCGTGGCTCTTACTCAGTATGGCCATGGTGGCTGCAAAGTGCCATGCACTTCGCTGGGCTGGGGTGGCATAGCGCCATAGGTATCTTGCAAGCATGCAGGTGCATTGATATTGATCACCTTGCTAGGGCAACCTCAGCTTCAGGGGGGCAAGCATCTGGCACTCCCTTGTTTCCGGAAGCTGCTAATAGAGACTCATGTTATTCACATGACCTTCCTCCTCTGCTGTGGGAGAGGCTCTCCTGGCAGGTCCCTGTCCTACTTGACCCTGGGGGGGACGCTGGACCCAGCAATCTGCAGCCTCACATCGCTCACCCACGTGTAAGCTTGCTGGCTCTGCAAGACGTCCGATGGCATTCACTCTTTGTCTTGCTCATGGTTAGTTCCCCAACCAACAGGGCAGAACAGCTGTACAGAATGTCAAAATTGCTGACAGCCACGACAGCCACACGAGGATCTGCTTGCGCGGAAGCCCCCCCCTCCTGTATACAATTTTCTTGCTGCAATCTGCTGGCAAGTTGCGACGATGTGCGGCATAGCGCGGAGGGGGGGGTTCCAAGATGCTCTAGTTGAGACATATCCATGGATATAACCTTGCCTCTGGGTGCTGACGACGAAGTCATCTGTACCACGGCACAACTTCCCAGCTTATAATTACCGACAAGAATGCAGCGCTTTTGGCCTAGGGTGGGGAGTGAAGTGTTATGGTTTTCAATATTGCGGGCTTGTGATTGCCGTTGCGATGCGCAGAGCATTGTCCGGAAATAACTTGTATGGCCCGCTGCCCCCGGACCTGTGCCGCCTGCAGCATCTATCTATTCTGTGAGTGCGACTCTCTCAAACCCCAACACCTTCTGCTAACATGTAACTTCCGAAGCTTGAGGTCTTGAGATAGTGGTGCTTGGCAAAACTGCATAAGCCTGTCACGACCCAAGGGCCTGGGCCCTGTCTGTGACGCCATCAGATCTCTGAACCCCCGAAGCTAAAAGCTTGAACCCCCTACACTCTCCCTCCCTACGTTGGTGAACTTGCGCCTCTTGTGGAGCTCATGCCTGTGAGCATGAACACCTTGGGTCCAGTCTCTGAGAGTCAGGATTTCTCGGAGGTCAACCCTGAAATGCTTGAACCCCATGCCACTTGGAGATGGTGGCGTTGGGCCTGTCAAAGGAGCCGGTCATCCAGTGGGCAAGCCTTGGCATAACAGGTGGCACATTTGCGTGTCCCACTCTCCCTTGTCTTTGCTGGCCTTATGGGCCCTCCTGCTCTGACTCCGTCTCACCGGTGTAGCTTAGTGTAGCCTCAATCTCCACTTCTTGCTCAAGGTGAGTGAGTCGTATGATTGCACGACCCAGGAGTCATTCTCTAGTCATTTACTCATTGTACCGTATCGTTTCGTGCACGCCATAGTTGGGTGCCAACCGGCGGAGGGCGCTGCCCAATAGGCGGCCTCAGGCAGCCCCAGCTGAGGGGAAGCAACCTCTAGGCTTCTGCGCGATGCCTGCACAGCGCCTGACCTGACCACTTGCTGGAAGCGCAATCTTCGAGCGTGCTCTGGAAATGGCCCCTCGATTCCCTTATCTGTGGCTTGCACCGCAGTTCCACGCAGCACCCTTGGCTGAAACTCAGGCGCGAGCTGGGTCTCCCTTACAGGAGGGCCTTCGTGTCTTCGGAGCGTGATAACCTCCGGATACTTTGCGTCCAAGCATGCTGCAAGTACGAACGTCCTGTTTGAGTGCTTGTCGCATACATGTGGCCGGCTGCGGCGCATCATCAGACCCAGGCAGTCCCTGTCCAGCCTTCAGGGGCTGGGGCCCCTGACGGGGTCTGACTCCTAGTGAAAATTAGACTTGGAAAGGAAATGCACAAATTGATACCCAAGCCTGGGTTTTACTACTCCTTCCAGGTTGCACGGTTAGCCCCCACTGGCGCGTGTGACATTCTTCGTATATCTCACAACTCTGAGGCCAGTCTCCCGCTTTTGATGCTGCCGCTGCTGTTACTGCTGCTGTTTCCGTGCACGGTTTTGTGACTTGTTTTGTTGTGCTGGCAGGGGCCTTGCGAGCAACCAGTTCTCGGGACCCATCCCCGACTGCTTCCGGGACTCTCGTTGGCTGCTGTAAGCTTCTGCAGCTACATCTTCCATCTGCCTTTAAAAATGCCGCAATTCAGCCTAAACTCTAAGTTCAATACTGCTGAAGCCGTGGCCCTGATGCTCAGATGGAACCCGTGGAGCGTTCTCCCATGGCGACCGAAGTTTCTACTCCTTGCCCTGCATGCAGGCGACCTGACATGCTGCCTCTGCTGTTCCACGCTAGTCTGCCCTGTACGGTGCTCCAACATCCTCTACTGCCCGCCAAACTTCTCAGCACATTCCTCTAATCTGTGGTTCTTTTCATCGCTGGTCTCCGTGCAGGGATCTGCATAGCAACTACCTCACGGGCTCTGTCTGTGCCGGCTCTATGGAGTCTAATTGCTTATCACGCAAGTGTTCCAATAGCCAGAGACTCGCCAAGGAGTGCGCCGCCTTTTGCGGCGCCACGTCAGCACAGGGCCCCTGCGGGGGCCACGGGCAGTGCTCCCTCAGCGGCACCCAGCCCACGTGCACCTGCGACCCAGGATACAGGAGCGCACAGGTGGCGGGGGTTGCCAGCTGTACACTCTCCTCAGGTGCCAAACTGCCACTCCCTCCTTCCAACTTTCAACAGTGCAATCCACTTCGCGAATGTGCTGTGTGTAAGGGTCAGTGACTGCAGGTCTGGGGCAACTCTGCAGCTGCTTAATATTCTGAAGTTAAGTTCGGAGGCCTGGCTGTACGCAAGCCTCAGGTGACAGGTGCCATTGTATTGTTCAATTTGTATTTCAATGGAGTGGAGACGTACGCAGTAGTTCTTGGGAAACACATGGTAGAGATTTGCTAGCCCAAAGGAAAGCTGTGTTTGTATATGTTTGCGTGTTTGAGTCAATGTTTGGGGGTGTGGCCCCTTGTGTGCGCGCACGCCTGCCTCAAGTGCCGCTTGTGGAGCAGAGAAGAAGTGTAATGGTGAGTTACTTTGCAGCTGTGTCCTGACAGGAGGAACTGTTGGACGTTGTCCAACACGGGCAGGGATGTGTACTCCTGCTGTACTGCTCAAAAGGCTCACAGCCAGCCATCACCCTACTTACTTTTTGGTGCTCTTTTCTGCGTGCGTGCGCGCAATGCCATGTCTCTCAGGCGGTGTCCCCCCACCGCCAAAGAAGATGAGCCCCCCACCGCCAAAGAAGATGAGCCCCCCACCGCCAAAGAAGATGAGCCCCCCCCCACCAAAGAAGATGAGCCTCCCCCCGCCCAAGCGCAGCCCAGATCCGCCGCCACCCGGCGGAGGGGGCAGGTCGGCCAATCGCACGAGGGGGCTCGTGCCGCCTTCCCTGGGGAGCCCCCCCAAGTACCTGAGCAAGTACTTCCGCCACGCCAGCTACGAGTTCTCCGGCGACGCCAGCAGCGCCAACTGGAACCTCATGGCCACCGTGGACTGGCGGCAGAAGAATGTGCTGGCCGGCGTGAAGGACCAGGGCAGCTGCAGTAAGGCTCATGCATGCACGCACGTTGTTCGTTCTCCTGTGGATTCTCCTGTGGATTCTCCTGTGGATTCTCCTGTGGCGACGTCTCCACGTGCTCGTTCTGCGGTGCTCTCAGCCTGGCGGAGGACGGCATTACAAGTTTAGGTTGTCCGTCAAACTGCCTAGGACACTGCCATCCTAGCTTGTTTTGCGCCTAATTCTCTGTGGGGGCACTGGTTGCGCAGGCGCCTGCTGGTCGTTTGCGGCGGTGGGCGCCATCGAGGCCGCCAACGCCATTCTAATTTCGAGCCAGGTGGCGGCCAGCGAGCAGCAGATCATCGACTGCCAGCGGGGCAGCAGCTCGTGCGCCGGAGGCTGGCCCGGCGACGCATTTGAGTATGCGTCGGCAAACACCCCCAGCTATGGCGGCCTCGTAGCGGAGGGGGAGTACCTCTACCAGGGCGCCAAGAGCACGTTTGGTTGTGATGTGGATCAGGTACGACTTTCAAAACATTATGTTTTGTTTCGCTTTTTTTTGAATGTTTGGGGCCTGACTCTGTGAGGTTGTTTAGGGGGCAGTGGTACTTCTTGCCACTTTTCCAATGATGTCTATGATTTTTTCCAGATTGCGGCATGTGTGCCTGCGGCGAGTGCGCCTGGTGGTGGCTCAAGCTTGGCCTGGTTCTTCTGAAAGCCAGAGTGTTGTTGTTATGGGCTTGCCTGTGCGGTGCTGGCGATCGTCTTGATTGATGTCCTTGTCTTCATTGTTGCTAATAAATATGTGCCAGTTGCAACCACAATCACAAGGGAGGCAGTGCCAGTGGTAAAATTTTTGCTAATGACCTATGGGTGCACACAGCAGACCGATATCCCCCGCATACAATGCTAAGCAACCATGTTTGTATACGTGTATGCGCGCATGTGTGTTTGTGTGTGTCCCTTATTTTTGCCAGTGCGTGTGAGAGTCAAAAGTGTTGGCGCACGTGCCTGTCGCGGTGCATCCAAAGTGGTCATTTGTGGGATGATGGATCGCCATCAGCGTGCACGTGTGTGGGGCCAGTTAATCTTCATGTATGGCTGTGTATGTCCCAGTGCGTTTGTGCTGCTCAGAAGATGCGACATGAAGCAGGGAGATATGTGAGCATCACCTGCTGGGCATCGCTCCATGGCAGAGCAAGTTCTTCTTTCGCTGCTGCCGCTTGTTGACCTCCCTAAATCTCCTCGCCTCGTCGTTTTGCAAATTATATAACTCTCATGCTGAAGGCATCCGACTGCCGTATGTGTGGCTTTTGGTCCCCATCACGGCAGGCGAAGCAGGGCCAGTTCGGGGTGGCCTTCTGGGAGCAGGTGGACTTTTACGGCTGGTTTGGCCTCCTGCTGGCCGTGCAGCGCCAGCCCGTGGTGGTCAACATCCAGGCCGACCAAGACTCCTTCCTCCAGTACACCGGCCAGGTTGGTGGAGGCCCCCTTCCGCTCCGCCACCTTCCTGTGAGCAAACGGGGGGCGGCGCGCTCGTGGAGTGTCCTGCACCTGGTGCATGGCAAACTTTCTCAAGTTCCTTACGGTGTTGTGTTCTCCTCCGTTGTTTGTCGGAGGCATGCTTGCCCGCTGATTTCTGCCCAGTGCCCTGGTCACGGTCTCATAATTTATCCGTTACGCTCAGTTGCTGCATACATTGCAGGCGACCGTCCTTTGCTCAGTGTTCAACCAATGCTGCAAATGCATTGAGGCATCCCTTTACTAGTTCTCTGGCACCATGGTCTCGCCTCGTGGCGGGGCAGCAAGCCTCCGACCTCGTCCATGGAACGCGGTGGCAAGCCTGGAGGATCCACCCTGCTCTGTGTCGGCAATGCTCGAGCTGACTTCACGCTTCGCCATGTGTCATTTGCTGATTCGGTCACAGGAACAACTGCGTAAACTGCATCGTCCAGCTGTCACCATTCACACTTTCTACAAGTACGTGTATGCCGATCCACGCAAGCTGCTACAAGATGGGGCGCCGCTGCTGAACTGGTGGTGCCAGCACCCGTGCACTCGTGTGCCCTTCAGGCCCCTTCTCCAATCCTGCGAGTCTACTCCGTGTTATTTCCACTCTCCTCCACTGCATTGTGGTTCTCTCTCGATATGCGCGTCACGCTTGCAGGGCGTGTACAGCGACGCCGGCTGCTTCAAGAGCGGCGTGGTGGACCACTCGGTGCTGCTGGTGGGGTACAACCTCGCCGCCAGTAACCCCTACTGGATCATCCGCAACTCGTGGGGCCCCGCGTGGGGCGACAACGGGTACATGTACCTGGCCATCGTGGGAGGGGACGGCATCTGCGGCATCTCCTCCACGCCCGGCTCCTATCCTGTTGTCAAGGGTGAGGATGTCTCAATGTGCTCAGGGCAGCAGAGTTAGATGCTTTTGTTATGGTGCATTGCATTGAATATGTGAGCTTTGCAGTGCGTGCATTACAGAACACATGCACCAGGTTGTAGACACTTTTCTGTTGTGCAGCCCTTGCAGCCCTCTGTTGTACAGAAATAGTTCCCAGAATTTTCTCCTCTGAGATATTTTTGAATCTTGATGGCTCTTTGCCCATTTCATTTCGTATTGTCAGCAAGAAGCAGATTAGCAAGTGACTGAGTGACATGGCAGTGGGCACCAGCATGCTATGTCTGGCAGCAGCTGTGGCCTGCAATTCGATCCTCACTTTCTCACCTTTTGATCATGCCCCTGCCACCCCTTTCCTCCTCCCCTGAACCTCTTTCGTCACTGTCCAAGTGCAGGTAACAACCCGTGTGGAAAGATAGCACTCAATCCGTGTGGAGGCGGCACATGCTTCCCCAAGGGGGCCAGCAACGAATGCAAGTGCCCCCCCCAGTTTGTGGCGGTCACCAATTTGGACGGCTCCCAGTCCTGCGCCCCTCGTAAGGCGCTCTCTCACTTCTTGGCCCGGTCGTTGCATCAATATGTCTGCTGGCTATCTTCCATGCTGCGGTGCTGTTGGGCAGGCCTTGAGTGTCTCGTAGATTGAATGTTGGCTGAACTTCTTATGGGCATTGGGTTCCGCAAGTGTGGCTGACCGCGTGTAGCCCAAGAACTGCAGCAATAAGTGGGTGAATAAGCGCGCCAATTGGCATGCTCTTTTGACTCTCCATTTGGGCGGCAGTGACAAGCACGTTGGCATTGAAGACACGCATGTACAGCAGCAGATCTCCTACCTGAACCCCAGCAAGCAACCACGGGCTGGGCCTTACCGATGCTGATGATGCTGGCTGTGCACCATGCAGAAGACACGGGGCAGACACTAACATGGCAACCCTAGCCTCCAGCTCTTGCAAAGAGGGTTCTTGAATATTAGTCTTTCTTCTGCCCAGTGAGGGTGCGCGCTTGCGTCCAACGCATGCAGAAGGCTCGCTGGCTCAGTGTGGACCCTGGTGTCTCCACATTTTTTTTTGCAGGGCATCAGTCTGCAGTGTGGTGTGTGTTCTGATGTGCATGCGCGTTCAACAAAGCAAGCCATGTAAGGGCAGCTGCTGCAAGGGTGCAGGGCTTAGGGGCGTAGGGCCGAGGCGCGTCGTGCTTGCGACAGAATGCCAGAAGTGCGTCACTGGGCCAGCCTCGGGGGTGCCACGCTGGCTCTCCCCAGCATGAGGGGGGCTGTAGCCGATCTGACCTTGCGCTTGCACCATAGCCGCGCACGTCTTGTCATTTCCGTCACAGTCATGAACGTGTTCCTCCAACTAGAGGCGGCAGCTCTCAGCACCTTCTAACCGTGAGCAGACGTTGTTTGCTCGTGCAATTTCTAAATTCTCTTGTCACGCCTGTCCCGCCACCGCAGAGAATGTGTGCCGGTTCTTCCTGTACAACCCGTGCAACGTGGGCACGTGCGTGGACGACGGCAGGGGCGCGTACGCGTGCATCTGCCCCGCGGGCTTCTATGGCGGCTTCCGCCTCGACTCCTCCCCCACCTGCGTCCCCGGTGCGCCCTCCCCTTCCTTGTTCCTTCTGCAGGGCGAAAACCAAAGGGAGAGGGGGAGGATGTGCAAAGCCCATGATTGTGAGCTGCGCTCTCAGCTGCAGCAGGAGTTGCATTGAGCTGCTGTCATGGCCAAGCATGTTCCTTTGGCCTGTCAATGCCGGCTCTGTCTGCCTGCCCTGCTTTGTCTCTCCGGGGCCTGTGGGGCGTACACGCAGAGAGCATTCTTAGCCGCCAGCTGACGCTTCGGATGCGTTGAGCGTGTCTGCTCAAGTGCGTCGTACTCACGTCTCGCAGACTGAATTCTCTGTTCCATCAGCGGCAGAGGCCGCATAGGGTTAAATGGTGGCCACCCACAGTGGAGATGACTTTGAATTGTTACCGCGGCCCTGGCCTGGTGGCTTTATCCGGTGCCAAATGGTGCCTGTGCACGCACTTACATCGTGGGCCGGCTAGCTTTCCAGCGGGCTCCCTTCCCAGGCCCATACTGTGTGCGGCGTGCGCGGACTACTGCGTACAACTGTCGTGCGCACCGGTCGACGCACTCCCTCGCTCCACACGCTTTGCAACTAACTGCGGGTTGGCCGTGCCTGTGTGCGTGTGCGCAGCGCCGCAAGGCACAGGCACGCAGACGTATGTGGTGCAGGCCTCGGAGTCGTGCTACCTCATCCACACGGCGTTCCGCCTGACGCTGCTGCAGTTCCTGGCGCAAAACAAGGTGCACTTATGAACTTCTCGCAACCTAGCCGCGCCCATTCTTATGTGCGACCCATGGCACCAGCAATGGAACCCCCGCTTGCATGCATGTACTTACCCTTTTCTTTTTCATCAAGACGGTGCGTTGATGGCAAAAATGTGAGGTATACTTACCTCACTGTTCATCAACGGGACACCTTGTGGTTGATCAAATCCTACGTTCCGAACGGCCCTCGATGTGGGCTGGCCTTGCGGTTGCAATTTGAAGGGTGCTACGTTTGCTCATATGGGTGGGTGGGTGGGCGGGCCATTGCAAGTGCGCAGGGCCTTAAGTGCAATGCGCTGCGAGCGGGTACTATTGTGAACGTGACACCTGTTAAGACCAACCTGGGCTGCACGCTGCTTTACTCCCTCAACCAGGCAAGCGTGCATCCACCGCTCGCTTCTTTGAGCTTGATAAGAGCTATTGCCCCTCTTCAGAGACCTATGCCAAGACTTCCTTCTGTCGTCATATCTTTTTAACTCGTTGCTCTTCAGGACAAGGATACACTTTACTTACCGCACGTCAGCAGAGCTTTGACCCTTGATTGTGTGTAAGTTTGATGAAGTAATATAGTAAGTGAAGGCGAAGCGTTTTGGTAAGACCCATCGTCTTGCCTCAAGGACCAAGATGAGCATTTGCAATGATGGCAATGTACCCTTCTCTCATCTGCAATTCTGGCCCTAGTCACCTCCAAAAATGTGGTCGTCACTCGTGAAAAAGCAACAAGCTGCTGTTCTTGTGGCGAGGGAGTGCCAGGGGGACACATGCGCGTCGGTGAAGGCGCTCTTCAGCCTGAAGGTGGACCTTTTGAGCATCAACCCCGGCCTGGACTGCTCGCTCCTCGTGCCCGGGCAGCAGGTGGCTGCCTTACCTCCCCCGTAAAGCCACACCTGCATGGCCCTCCTTGCATGATGTCGAGCGCTTGTTCTGGTAAATATACTGGAGTACTTCTCCAGCGCAGATTTCTCACAAGTCCGTGCAGGTACTTCAACGAGAGTCCAGATGAAGTTGGTATACTGCCAAAAACAGTTGGAGGTCAAGTAAAATATACTTTCTCCATCTCTTTTGTTCTCCATCTTTTTGCGCGTCGAGTGTGAGGGAAGGACATGGGGAGGGGGATGGGTGACAACTTTGTTTTGTCCGTGACTCTAAATTTTGCCTTCCTTTGTTCCATGATGGCGGTTTGCACACGACTCAGGTATGCGTCAGATCGTCTGCGAAGAACCTGGCGGACCTGCCATTGTGCACGCAGCTGAAGCCCGTGGAAGCTTGGGACACGTGCCCAAAGCTGTGGGCCAAGTACCACCTCACTCCTGCGCGCTTCTTCGAGCTCAACCCCGGCATCTACTGCGGGAACCTCGTTCCCAAGCGAGGTCCCTCTCTGCCCGGTCAGCAGGTATGCAGGCACCCTCTGTTTTCCGTCACCACTAACAGGAGCATCTTCTGCATGGGGGCTCAATGGGGAGCAGAGCTTGTGTTATATACAAAGTCGCGAGACTTGGAAATAAAGTGATGCATCATTTGCTCGTGTGGTGCCCTGCTGGTTTACGTTCGCCTCACGATAACAATTTAAAATTTTCTCGCAGGTTTGTGTGGCGGCGGCCCCCAACGGCCGTCCTCGGTGCAAGAAGGCGTACAAGCTGCAGCGTGGGGACTCGTGCGCCTCCATCATTTATCACAAGTTCAAGAGGAGCGTGGCTTTGTTCAGGAAACTGAATCGTGGGCTCGATTGCCGATCGGAATCGTTGTTTGTTCAGCAGATTATATGTGTTCAATGATGGAAGGTTTTTCTGAAGGAAGTTTCTTAGGCAAATATTATGGTTCGAGGTTGTCCGAGCTGAACTTTCAAAGCATCGGTCTGTCACTGCTTGTCTTGAAGCCACTGTGGTGTTAGATTTTTTCGGTCAAAAGTACTGCTAAAATGCTTTCGCTTTGAGGTGGTCATTGATTTCAGGAAGTAGATTACACTTTATATTTACCACGCCTTCACTATTCAATCATTCTAGTTATTACTTTCGCAAGCGGTATATAGTATCATATCCTCACTAGTTCTGAAATGTCCGTCTTTGGCGTTGCAAGATCGTGGTTGTTGGCTATAGAGTTAGAGTTAGCAAGACTTACAATGTAGAACTGACCATGTCTGTGTGTGTTACCATCGCTTATGGAGAATAGTGCTATTTCTAACATTCTAATTTGGAGTACATTTGACTATGGATGCCCACGTTTGAAGTGGTAGAGTTAGCTTGGATGTGCAGTGATAGGAGCATAGGACCAGGAGAGTAGAGCCGGTACGAACTAGGAGGCGCACCTACTGGTCCAGGAGGAGCCACCCATCGACGGGGAGTGGAGCAGGGGAGCATTGGAATAGCGTTTGGTGGGTGCAAAGGGGCAATCAATCAGTGGGGAGGGAAGGCTGTGAGAACAGGAATTGGATTGTTGCAGGCCTCAGGCCTCAGAATATTTTGCAGGAAGTTGGCCGCCTTTGGAGCAGCTTGGATGGCATGGTCGAGCCGAGCAAAGGTGTTATTGCACTGGCATAGTTGGGCCAAGCAAAGGAATGTGTTATTGGACTGAGCAGTATTGGGATTGACCACAGGCGGATGACCAACGGGGACTGGCCTCCACACCAAGTGGCAAGCTGGTTTTAAGGTTGGGAAACTAAAGTAGAATCAGAAGTAGAGATGGAAGCGAATCGATTTTTGACGATCACATTGAATGAGCATTGATAGCGTACATCAAGATGCATAAATTTGAGTACCCAAAAGAGCCTTCCAATTCTTTGTTCACTGCATGCTTTAAGTATCATAAAACCCGACTATTAAAATTTGCCCTATTGAATTGTAACATGAAAAGCAAAAAAGCAACAACCGCACCCAGTT
This sequence comes from Mesotaenium endlicherianum, assembly GCA_009602735.1. Taxonomy (NCBI): domain Eukaryota; kingdom Viridiplantae; phylum Streptophyta; class Zygnematophyceae; order Zygnematales; family Mesotaeniaceae; genus Mesotaenium; species Mesotaenium endlicherianum. The sequence continues at coordinate 747,245 of WELA01003606.1, forward strand.
TTGCATTCATCTTACTCAACTAGCATATATTGCCAGCATAAATTGTTTTCATGCGGAAATTATTGCTCTTTTTCAACACATCATGGATGTGAAATGCAATTTATATTTCTGATTTAAAAATAGCTTCTTTCTGGTACAAACAATTTCTGCTAGTCATAACCCCATCAGATGTCCCTTAAGTGGAAGAGATGTGCACAACTTTTCGTGCGTGCCCTAGATATACACAAGCACCCAGTGACCGTATTCCAATGGAGTGGACATGTGGCGCTTTTAAGTTGAGCCCATCTGGTGGGCCCATTGTACGAAATCAACACAAAAAAAGGACTGAACACTTAAACCTCCTCAGCTCTGAAGTAGCTTTGTTCAAAACATCTTCGGTGCTTTGAAGTAGAGCCCATCTGGTCGCCTCATTGTGCGGAATTAACACAAATAAAGAAACACCCAAACTTGCCTGGCTCCGTTGGCCTCCTGCACTCCATTGGTGCACGCTCTCGCCCGCCACATACCCTAAGCCTAATAAATTTCCTGCTGACGCTGGGCCCCAAAGCATGGCTGCTCTTGTGGGCCTCGTGCGCTACATTGGTGAGGCCTCTCGGTTACCATAAACCTGAAGCCTAGCAAAACCCGTCCCAGCACTAAACCTCGAATGCCGAAACTTGGCGGCTCCGTCGGCCTCCTGCCCTCAATCAGTGCGCGCTCTTGCCCGCTATCAACCGTAACCCTCATATCCATCCCAACGCCGGACCCCACAACACGGCGGCTTTCGTCAGCCTCCCGTGATCCGTCTGTACGCGCTCTCGCTCGCCCCACACTCGCCACAAAGCCTAGCCCCACCAAGCTTGACCCGGACTCCAAACTCAAACCTAGACTCGATCCTCGCCCCATATCTGACCATAAGTATGAAACTCCAAACTGATGCTTGATAGCGATAATTGAGAATCTCGACTAGCTCGGCGGGCCTCCTGCGCTCCATTGCCGGTAAGCGTTCTGGCTTGCCCCAAAGCCCTCGTGAATCCTTTGCCCATCTCAGGGCCTGTGCCAAGCCCTAAACCCTTGGCTCTTCCACCGTCAGCGTCCTGCGCTACACCGAAAGCATCCTTGCTCGCGCCGACGCCCCCCACAAACTCAGTCAATCTCCTCGTCAAAACCATCAGTGACATTCTTCCCGCGAAAGCCGTAACCTCTATGGGCGCCACCTCAAACCTGGAGCTGGATCCCAAGGCGTCAAGCCCTAATTGGGCAGAAACTCTATGTAGCAACCCCAACTTCTTAAACCCTAAGGACAAGAACAAGCGCTAAGCCCAAAGTCGTCTGGCCCGGAATGTCACCACCCGGACTCGCCCTCCTGCTTCCGCCCCCTTAACCTCAGAGTCCGATCATGAGAAAGATCCAAGTCCCAACTCAAAGCCTAGGCCTGAGCAGGAATCCCTGCCTGAGCCACCTCAAGCACTGAGCCTCGTCACTTCTTCGCCCCTCCCCCCCCCCATCTTAACCACCCCCTGCCCTAGCTCCATGTAACAAGCTCAAGCGCTAATCCTATCAGAGCCCCATCAAGCTAGAAAGCGTTCCTGAAAGCCCCCCCCTTTTCCTCTTGCCCTGTGCTGAGGTCAGACCCTAACTCGATCACTGTGCTGGGCCTGGGCGCTCTATAGGACACCCTAGATCTCTCTTCCCCCC
>WELA01003606.1:749131-794339 GCA_009602735.1 Mesotaenium endlicherianum
CCTTCTTATCCCCCCCCACGCGCAGACTCTTGCGAGGTGCTGTGTCCTGTGATCTTTAAACCCTAGCCCCTGCACGCTCACGCATTCCCTCCTACCCCCCCCCCTCCCCCTGTCGCGGGCGCGCAGGCTCTGTCGAGGTGCTGTCTCCTGCAATTCCCAGACCCTAAGTCTTATATGCGTTCCCCCATCTCCTCCCCCCCACCCGGCGTGCGCACGTGCAGGCTCCGGCGAGGTGTTGTCGGTGTTCTGCAACAGCATCGCCTTCAGCAGCAGCGAGCCGACGGCGGAGGAGTCCAATTACGACGCCATCAACGGAATTGAGCTCATTGTAACCATCACCTACTTCATGTACTTGGGCGCCATCCTGCCGACGACCGCCTGGCAGGAGATCGGCATCCTGCGCCTGCTGCTCTTCAGCGTCGAAGTCATTTTCCTGCGGCGCCTGCCCGTGCTCATTTGGTGCGTGCCCTGGGTGGGCCCTCCTGAAGCAGCAGCCTGGGGGGGGCCGTTGCCATGTACACGCAAGTGAGAGGCTACCGGCTCCGGCTCTGGCTTGAGAAGGCAGGCGGGGGGGTGCATGCGCCTGCGCTGCTGCTCGCAGGTGCATGCACCCTTCCTGCCTTGCACCTGCCCTGCCCCTGCACGTGCCCTGTTCTTCCCAGCTGCGTGCTGCCTCCTTAGGACGTGGGTGCTTGCGTGCCTCTGTTGCAGCAAGTCTTGCCTGAGGGTAGATAAAGGAGGGGGGGAGGGGGGAAATAGGGACCCCAAAGTAGCCTGTCTGAGCTGGGCTGCTGCACTCGTTGGAGTACTCTCCCCGCGCGAGCACGGATTGTCCTTCGCAGCCCACAGTGCATTTCTTTGCCTGCCCCAGCTACTGCTTCCATGTGTAGTCAATCACTCACTGGCACCTCTCTCGTGCATACGTGCTACGTGCTTGCATACATGCCTGCTGATTGTGTGCGTGCGTGCTTGCATGCATGTCTGCCTGTGCATGCGTGTGTGCTTGTGCGTGCCTGTGCCTGTGCCTGTGCGAGTGCCTGCGCGTGCGCGTGCACATGCCTGTGCGTGCAGGCGGCGTTTGCGGGGTTCTACGGGCCCATCGGCGTGGGCGCCATCTTCTACGCGGCGCTGGCGCACGAGCTCAGTGAGGACGAGCTCACGTGAAATGTCATCTCCTTTGTGGTGCTCGCCTCCGTGCTCATCTACGGCCTCTCCGCGGCGCTCGTCTTCAAGCTCGCGTACATCTTGTCGCTCCCGCCGGGCGGCCGCGCGCGCGGCGCGAGCGAGAGCCTCGCGGCGGTGGGGCTGGCGCTCGGGCTGGGGTTCAACGGGCGCGAGCTGAACTACACCTTGAGCAACGGGGAGGTGAAGGTCACCGTGGACTCCACGGCGAGCGCAGATGCCCAGTCCCCAAACGGAAAGAGGACATCCGTGGAGCCCTGCGCTGCACTTGCGCAGGCGCCTATGCCTGCGGTGGCAGCGGCAGCAGCGGCAGGAGCGGCAGAGGCAGCCGCAGCGGCGGGACGGGCGGGACACAGGGAGGTGGGAGCAAGATCAGCTCGAGGGGGCAAGGGAGGAGGGGGATGGGGAGCGAGAGGAGCGCAGAAAAGCTCAAGGCCCGAGAATGGCGTGAAAGGGGGCGACAGCTGGCGGGCCAAGGGCACAGCGGGAGGAGACTCGGCGTCGGATGAGAAGGACAAGGAGAGAGCGCAGGTGCTGGAAAAGCGCGAGGGCGAAGTGGAGGGGGAGCGAGAGGAGGCTAGGGAGGAGACAGTGAGGGGGGGGGCGGGTCTCAGCTTCCGAGACTCCTCGTCAACTTCTTTCTCCCGGTGGTCGTCCAAGAGCACGGAGGCAGCAAGCGTGCAGCGGCTGAGCAGCAGCGGGGACCAATCGGACGCTGACGCCTAGGAGAGGGTGGCGCGCGCCTGAGCGTGCCCCTCGCACGGCGTGCGGAGCTGGGCAGGGCCAGCTCCTGGCTGGCAGACACCTGTCGCTTGTGCCGGCAGCATGATCTGCTTGGAATTACTTCCTCTTGTCCTTGAAGCTGTACATATGAACGAAGAAGTGGATGGTCCTGCTCAGGCCAACCTGAGGTGACGTGCAAGAAGGCAAATGGGAATAAAAGGAAAAGGGGAAGAGGGGAGCGAGGCACGGGAGTTTTGTATTTGACAGAGAAAAGAGTGGTGGGTCGTGCTGGCCTGCGGAGGGAGGTCACTTAAGAAGCCTGACATCTAGCAGGAGGGAGGAGGCGTGACAGGCTGCAGAAGCTTGCTGGGTGTCTACCCGGGCTTGCCACCCCTGACTAGGTTCTTTTGGAAGCCTGCAGGGCTAACTGCAAAAGAATGGCTCCACCTGCTTTCCTCGTCAAGAGTTGGAGGTTGATCATTGATTGAATGGCGTCTCGACGACCATCGACACTGTCCAGGCCGCGGCGGCTGGTCCTAGGGGCGGGCGATTCCTTTGGTGCCAAATAAGGATCCAAAATGCTTCGCAGGATGCACAGGATGTTGGCTAGCGTGTTGCATGCGGGAGTAGGAGCAAGATGGAGTCTCGCTCCATGTTCTTGCTCGCAAATGTGTGCCATCTATGGCCTTGGGAGTGTCTTTGGTTTTGCTTTGAGGCCCGTTGGATGCTGGTGGGCAAGTGTTGTATTCTGTTAGGATATGTTTCAAATGAGGATAGTTAATCAATTTCATAGGATTCAGAAGACAACCATTATTAACGAGTCGAATGTGTCGGCAACTGATTGGAGCTGGAGCTGCCCAGTTGGCAGAAGCTGAAAGCGATTAAAGTAGGGGAGGATAAATGAAAAACGCTTTTAGATTTTTTACATATCGTAATCCTTATTTTATAAGAAGCTAAATGTCCTCTATACATTCAAGATATGATAATTTGCATCATTGCAACTTGGATATACTATTTGAAATTGTTATGACAACAAAGTTGAACTTTTTGTTCGAGACATTTTAGGACATCAACTACAGGGTCATACACAAAAATGCCTGGTCTTATGCATTGCATATCAACTAATAAACAAGTATTCTTTAACTAGTATCCTGGGGTTCCGTGCATAACAAAAATTGTGTTAACCACTAATTGCAGTTGAATCACCTTCAATGTACAAGCAATAAAAATAGAACAATCTCACAACCTTATTTTCAGTAAAATTGTGGAGCGTGCTGTTTTTTAGTGTAAATGGTCCACTACTAAGCAACTTTGTTATTTCTAGTTTGTGACTAGTAAGCTTTCTCATATTCACGCGGTCTATCATGTGAAAGTTAGCAAGATATTAGAATCTTATTTCTTCGAGACAATACAAGCACATCTGGAATTTATTGAAGGTCTAAATATTGTTACGGATTTGATCATCTTTGATTGCATGTGTTCATGGTATATTAAGAGTGTACTGTATGTTGGTTTGTCATTCGGCAAGTGACGACGAGCGTAATGATGTATATGTACGTAGACATTATAGCCCAATATACTGCTTGAATGTGTAATGTAGTAATATGCATTTGCATAGCATTACATGATAAGTATTAAAGTCGCATTATCGCATGTAAAGCATAGTAAGTAATATGTGTATGTATACAGGTATATACTTATTAATGCCTCGCAATATTGCATAGCTCATTGAGTATGTACATAAGTGTATATGTATGATTTATATCTTGCATTATTACATCACATACGATCTACTTCATAAGTATTCCTAGACACGTGTATATATACGGGCTATATTTTTTATTGCGTAAAGGTATTGTTTGTATGTATACACATGCAAATACATGTACATATGTCATAGCTATATGCATTATAGTATTTAATATAACACTTAATAGATAGCAAAATATATGATATGTACTAATGTACATGCTATGGTGCAATAACACTTCATGTTGTCATCCCGTTGACACCTACTTGATGTCATGTGATTGTTGGTTTACACCAAGCGTCACACATTTAACCTCTAATGAAAATGATTTGTCTCCTCTTACTCGTCATGTTAAAAGGTTGACTTGTTGTTCGTCACAAACATTTGGAACAATTTTCCCGTCACAACCACCTGAAAATAGGTATTGGAGAAGTGCCAAGTGCACTCAATGACTTGTGTTGGCAAGTGTGTATTTGCAATGTCATTCTAATGCAACTTTTGGAGCATGTCTTCTCTTCATTACGCTACTGTCCAATTATTACACAAATTATATTGTGAGCCATAGTAGAGAATTTCTTGAAATCTAAATAGTTACATTGGTATTGGAGCAAGTCATTGTTCCACTCGAATAATTTGTGAATTATTGTTCAATTTACTTTGACTGATTAAGATTTGAAAGGCAAGCTTATGTATATTACTTTTACATAAAATAAACATTGGCTGTCAATGGTTTGTCTAAGAAGTCAACGAGAAGGAAAGGGGTTTGCTAGGGCCAAAATATTGTTGGAACCATGGCAATCCACCATGTCAGATTAGTTGACCAGAATCAACCCCTCGACAAGTATGGGGCCACCTTGGCCTCCTTTTTGTCAACCGGGCCAAGGAATTTTGCCTAGGACGTCGGGTGGCGGGGGTGACCCTGACAAGCCTTAGGCCTCATTGTCTTGCCAAATCTATCAGCACGGAGGGGGGGGGGAGGGGGTTCTAGCTTGCCCTCGACCCCTTCTTGATTTTAGAGGGCCTCTTTGGCCTCCTAGCTATCATCATCCAGGCCAAGAAGTTCCTTGGCTCAAACCATTGCGTGGTGAAGGGGAGCATGACAAGCCCATCCCCCGTAGCCCTGTCCTTTTTGTCAGCAGGAGAGGATGTTAAATTATCCTCGTCCCCAGCTTGTCTGTTGTTGGCCGAGGGGGGTCTATAAGGTGCTACCTGGTCTGTCAAACCCCGCAATTAGTAAGTCACGGCCTGAACACGTCCGCGGTCAACTTGTGATTATTTTCAATTCCAATGAGCTCCTTATCCTGCTATATTTTGACCGCGACTTGTGTCGAACATGCGAAGTTCCAAAATTTGTAACGAGTTTCAAAGATGTTGAAAGTGCAAGTAAAAGTGGTAGTAGAATATTTCTCGGAGTTATAAAGAATGTTACAATCTCTAATCAACTTCTAATAATTGTGTCTTAATGGATAATCCATATTTTAGAAGACTTCTAGGAGAGTTTTGTTGTTGTTGTTGTATTTGAAAATAAAATTGAATTTATACATCGATTGTATTATTTAAAAATTATGTATACGCGTGTTAACTTCCTATGTAACCAAAACAATTATAATCTTTATCTAACTATGCGCATCTAACATTGTCCTTTTCCAAAAAAGTTATCTCGACCAATGAAGGTAGGCTCTGGGGCCCTATTTTTGGTTTTCATCTTTGCGTACGCTGCAACTACAGTTGTAGACATAGACCCTCCCACCTCTTTCTGTTGTACATCAAAAAAATTGAGCTGCATATGCTCCTGGTGGAATACGTGGATGAATTATTATTTCATAGACTGTCTAAGTTACTCACAGTAGCAAATGAAAAATGCACGGCACACAATTCGCAGGCACTATTTTTAACAATGGTGCCTTCTTATGACGATGTCCTTTGTGCACCTTTTGATATTGTAGACTTGCATGAGTGCTCCCCTCTGATTTGCCTCGTGTTGTCTTCATTGTATCTTGTTGCAAGTCTGACACAATTCTGAAAGTCTTAGCGCAGTGTGGGCAGGTTATTGGAAGATTGTAGTGAAACAGATAGATAAAGTACTTAGTAAAACAGAATACTTTATCTATTCAAGAAAAGGATCTTTGAACACAAGTGGTAGCTTCTTGAAAGAGAGATGGCTTCTTGAAAGTTAATATATTTCTGGATTTTGGCAAGTACAAGAGTGATTCTGGAATGTCTTTCTATGTTCTAGCTCTTGTTTATATACTTGCTACATAAGTAATTTCTAGGAAGGTGTATGTTGATGTGTTGGCACCCAACACATCCCAAAACTTGCCACCTCTTTCTAGAATAATGTACACATGTCCTTTTGACCTAAAAATGGCACATTTGACTTTTGCCACATGGAGTTCTTCTAGGTCTTTCCTCTAACTTCGAAAATGCCTTGGAAGGTTCAAAGGACATGAACCAAGTTACTAGAGTACCTATTCACACTTGACTCCACACAATACTACTCCAAATATATTTGAAAACATTAAAGTATATGCAAACTAATATATAATAACTCAAATCACTACATCACCCCCCCGATAGAAAAAGCGACGTCTCGGCGCGTCAAGTCAGGTCTTACACATGTAAGGTAGACTAGGCAAGGTCGTAGGTGGTGTGACCTTATTGGCTAGCCTACTCCTTAATGATGAAGAAAATTGTACAAGTTGGCCCAGAATCTGCCACGAATTCAAAAATTCATAGCGGCCACAGAACTGCTCCAAATCTGAAAATTCGAATGCCAGACAAACCGCGTCGGAGAACTCTACCGGGTCACCAAATTTGAGAGCATTCTAATTTCTGGACTGTCGTTGAGAGCTAAGAGAGTAGGCACTCCTCCAAATCTGTGCAGAAACTTCTGAAAATCATAAGTCCTTCTATACTTCTCCAAATTCTGTAAACTAAGTCTCAAAATGGGCGCTGTAAGATGTTCTACCAGAGTCTTGAGTTTCAGAGCATTCCAAGTTCAGGGGAGGGCACAATGTCAGAAGGCATATTCTGCCCTAACAATGCCAGCAGCCTGACCCCCTTCTACTTAGAGCATCATATCTCTCTCACCAGTGCTCCAAATTGAGCAAACTTGGACTCTAAATGACCGGCTACTCATGGACTACAGCCAGGTAAATTTTCAGAATTTATTATGCAGAGACCTATCACCAGTAGCAGTTTTAGTTTTCTGTCCAGAAACTGCGAGAAGAGAAGAGTGTCTAATGTCAATTTTTCCTCTTTCTTGTTCTTGCAGGCTGCCTCCAAGGGGTCTTCTGCTGCTTCTTGATGGTGGCAGGCTGCCTCCCTGAAGTCTTCGGGCTTCTAGTAGAGAGACTTGGGGCTGGTCCAAGATGGGGGTTGGCGGCATGGAAGCGCTTCAACTTTCTCTGAACTTTGTCAAGGTAGTGCGCCGCCACCCAACTATTCTCCGAATCTGGATATCCTTTCCACTTGATCAAGTATTGCTGCTGTCTCCTGAAATTTCTCATAGCCACTATGTCTTCCACTTCGTACTCCAAATGATCATCCACTATTGTTGGGGCTGGTGGGGTTGTCACACGTCCTGGGAACTTGTTGTCGGGTTGCACATATGGCTTGAAGAGGGAAGCGTGGAATACGGGGTCGATGTGCATAGTCTGGGGAAGTTCTAGCTTGAAAGCAACGGGGTTGACTTGCTGGATAATCTTGAAGGGTCCCAAATACTTGGGAGAGAACTTGCTGCCGGCAGGCCTGTTGTTCAGGGAAATGTTCTTGGATGATAGTAACACGTTGTCACCCACTCTGTACGTAATTTCTCTTCTGGATCTGTTCGCCACTCTTGCTTGAGCATCTTGCGCGTGTTGTAGAGCTTTCTTCGCTGCTGTAAGGGCTGCTTCTAATGTCTCCATAAAATCTGTGGCTGCAGGTACTTCATCATGGCCAGCCGTGAAGCTCAGTGGCGTGGTCGGATGGAAGCCATAGTTGAGGAAGAATGGGGACTCTTGGGTAGAGGCCTGCGTAGTGTTGTTGTAGGCAAACTCGAGGGGGGTCAAGTACATGTCCCAGTCTTGCTCGAGGGTAGACACGTAGGCCTTTAGAGAGGTCTTTAGGGTACGATTCATACGCTCGGTTTGCCCATCTGATTGTGGGTGGTAGGCAGTAGACATATCCAGCGATGTACCCAAGTTCTTGAAGAGATTTTTCCAGAAATGGCTTGTGAATCTTGGATCTCTATCTGACACAATTCTTGATGGTAGTCCATGGAGTCGGAAGATGTTGTCAAAGATGAGTCTTGCAAGTTGTGGTGCTGTAGCCTTAGTCGTCGTGGGAATAAAATGAGCCATCTTGGTAAGTCTGTCCACCACCGTGAGTATTGCATTATGGCCTCGAGGTGTCACGGGCAAGTCCACGATAAGGTCCATTGAGATGTCCGTCCATTGTCTTTCGGGGATTGGTAGTGGTTGGAGGAGTCCTCCCGCCTTTTGCGATGATGGCTTGATTCTTTGGCATGTGTCACAGCTCCTGCAGTACTCCTTGACTTGCTTAGACATGCCTGGCCAACAATAAGTCCTAGCTAGAACGCCCGTGGTCCTTAGGATTCCAAAGTGTCCTCCAAGAGGGTTGTCGTGTGCTTCTCGTAGAAGCAAGAGCCGGAGGTCTATGTCATTAGGAACACATCTCTGGCCCGTATCTTGCCTCACCCAATAATTGCCTTCTTGCTTCTTGCATGGGTCCAAGGCTGCTTCTCCGTTCTTGTAGTAAGGGTCTCTTTCATAGGCGGCTGAAAATCGAGCTTCCAGATCTGTCTTCAGGGATACCATCACTGCATTTAATTGCAGTCTTGAGAGGGGGTCAGCCGGGTTTGTCTTGCCGGGCTGGTACTGAATCGTGATGTTGTATTGTTGCAAGTATCCGCTCCATCTTGCTTGTCTCCTTGAGAGATACGGCTGCGTTTGGAGGTGCTTTAACGCCTCGTGGTCCGTGGTGACCAGTACTTTGCGTCCTTCAACGTAGCAGCGCCAAACCTTCAAGGCATGTACAATCGCCAATGCCTCTCGCTCCGTGGTTGTATAATTTTGCTCGGCTGGATTTAGCTTCCTTGACTCGTAGGCGATGGGCTGCAGTCCCTTGCCTTGGTCTTGAAGCAGGATTGCTCCTATTGCATAGGAAGATGCATCGGTGATGACGTGGAAGGGCCAATCTGGGTTTGGACTTGGGAGTGTGAGCACCGGGGATGTGGTCAATCTTCGCTTTAACTCTTGAAATGCCTCTTCCTCTTTCTCGGTCCATGTATATAGCCTGTCCTTCTTGAGTAGATCTGTCAGGGGGGCTGCTATGTGCGAGAAGCCTTGGATGAATTTTCTGTACCAATTGGCAAATCCCAAGAATGACTGGAGTTCTTTCTTGGTCGTGGGGGTTGGCCATTCCTCCACCACCGTGGTCTTCTTGGGGTCTATCTTGATGCCATCAGCAGTCACGTGGAGACCTAGGAACTCCACTTCTTGTTTGGCAAACTCGCATTTTGACTCCTTCGCAAACAGCTTGTTTTGCTTCAATACTTCAAGGACTTCTTTCAAGTGTCTCGCATGCTCTTCAAGGGTCTTGCTGTAGATAAGGATGTCATCGATGAATACCACCACAAATCTGTCCAACATGGGCTGAAATATGGTGTTCATCATAGTCATGAAAGTTGCTGGCGCGTTGGTGAGTCCAAATGGCAGGACCATGAACTCAAAATGTCCATATCTTGTCCTGAATGCCGTCTTCTCTATGTCCGGTTCTGCGATGCGAATCTGGTGGTAGCCGCTCCGTAAGTCAATCTTCGTGAAGTACTTGGCTCCAACCAGCCGGTCCATGAGCTCATCCATGCGCGGCAGCGGGTATCGATTCTTGATGGTGATCTTGTTGAGGGCGCGATAGTCCACACACATCCTCAAGGTACCATCTTTCTTCTTGACAAATAGCACCGGGGCTCCAAATGGCGACTTGCTAGGTCGAATGAAGCCATGCTCCAGTAGCTCCTTGATTTGCTTCTTGACTTCGTCTAGCTCCGTGTATGACATTTTGAACGTAGGCCGAGAGATGGGCTTGCTTCCGGGCTCCAACTCTATCTTGTGGTCTACGAATCTTTTGGGGGGTAGGCCCTTGGGCAATTCCGGGGAGAACACTTCTTTGTAGTCCTCTAAGACTTCTTGTATCTCCTTGGGAACGGGGCTGCCTTCTTGACTCTCGATGTCTTTCTTGATGTCTTTTGGCGTGATCAAGGCCAAAAGAAGCTCGTGTCCCTTCCTCACAAGTCTCTTGAGTTGGAGGGCGGACAATAGTATCTCGTGTGCCGGCTTCTGGATGTCTTGGGTCTGGATATTCTGGATTGCGCGCAAAATACAGATTCTTGAAGTGATGTCATTCTTGATCTTGATAGTACCGGTCCTCCAATCAACTTGGGGGTTGTGCTTGGTCAACCAAGGCGTCCCTAGGATGACGTCGTACTTGCCCAATTGCATGGGGGAGAACACTACTCTATCCTTGAAGGACTTGATAGAGAGTGCCAAGGGGTACGTCTTCTTGGAAGGGGTAGTATAGGAGAATCCATCGGGCATCATAATCTCCTCGTCGTGGTCAAGAGTTCGCATAGTAATACCGTGCTTGGTGGCAAAATCTGCAGCAATGAAGTTGCCTTGAGCTCCGCTATCCACCAAGATGTGGACCTTCTCTCCTCCAAGGTAACCTCTCAAACTCATTGGGGCTGGAACGTCGTCTTCAACGGGGGTCTCCACCTCACTTGGCGTGTTGCCTTCTCGTGAAGTGGGTCTTGGGGTGGTAGGCTCCTGGCCTACCGGCGCTGTCCGTTTTTTGACAACTTTTTGGGGCATGAAAGTGCACGATGGCCCTTTTCCTTGCAATAAAAGCATAGTCCAGCCGTCATGAGAGCTTCTTTTTCAGCCGGGGAGAGTCTTGCTTTCACTCCTTGCTGGTTTCTTGCATCATAAGTGTCATTGGAGGGTCTTCCACTCTTCCGGGCAGCCGCGGGGTCCCTTTTAATAACTCCGATTTCCATGGGTGTGGGTCCAGATTCGGATGTGGAAGGGGCTGCGTACACCCGCGTCGTCGGTACCCGTGAAGATGAAGGCACGGAGTGCTTGAAATCCAAGGTATCCACCTTTTGGGCCACTTCAATGATCTTTGAGAAGTCCGTCAAGTCGCGTAACTCCACTTCCTTTGCCACCTTGGGTTTGAGGCCAAAGATGTAGCGGTCAATCTTCTCCTCGAGAGACATGTTGGGGATCTCAAGAGTGAGGGCGTGAAATCTGGATGTATACTCTTGAACGGACGTCGTTTGCTTGAGATGGTGGAGCTTTCCTCGGGCAATCTTCTCCGCATTGATGGGCATGAATTGCTTCTTGAGGGCCTCACGAAAATCTGCCCATCTTGCATATGATGGTGGGGGCTCTTGGCCGAGCATGGGGTGCGCCATAGCTTGATATATAGCCGCTTGATAGTTACGCCACCATGATGTTGCTGCTCCTCTAAGTAAGGTAACGGCAAAGGGAACGTAGTCCTCCTCGGGTACTTCAAGGAATGCGAGGTACGTCTCCACTTGGTAGAGCCATAAATTCAGGTTGGCACCTTTCCCGGGGTTGAAAGTGTCGGGTTTGCCGGGCTTGATGAGTTTCCTTGCTCTCGTTGGCTCTTGTGGAGGCGCTTGAGCCGGGGCTGGATTTTGAGCATTGCTCGCAATAGGGGCAACCATGGCAGCCATAGCTTCTCTTGACGCTTGCACGGTTGCTTCATAGGTGGCCAAGCCCACTTGGTTGTGGACGGTCATTAGGAAGGCTGCCCACTCATTTGCGGGAACTCCTTGTGGTGGGGTCAACTTTGCTATAGCGGCTGCCACGGGATTTGACGGTGCTCCTCCTTGTGGTGCTTCTTGTTGTTGGAGATTTCCTTGAGTAGGCTCTCCCATCGACGCTGGAGGAGGGTGTGCTCCTCCTTGTGGTGCTTCTTGTTGTTGCAGATTTTCTTGAGTGGGCTCTCCCATCGGCGCTGGAGGAGGGTGTCTTGGAGAGGAAGGGCTTCCTTCGAAAGCTTGCTGTTGGTCTTGAGGATCGGCCATCTTCTTGTGCTACCAAAGTGCCTAGCTCCGATACCACTGTAGTGAAACAGATAGATAAAGTACTTAGTAAAACAGAATACTTTATCTATTCAAGACAAGGATCTTTGAACACAAGTGGTAGCTTCTTGAAAGAGAGATGGCTTCTTGAAAGTTAATATATTTCTGGATTTTGGCAAGTACAAGAGTGATTCTGGAATGTCTTTCTATGTTCTAGCTCTTGTTTATATACTTGCTACATAAGTAATTTCTAGGAAGGTGTATGTTGATGTGTTGGCACCCAACACATCCCAAAACTTGCCACCTCTTTCTAGAATAATGTACACATGTCCTTTTGACCTAAAAATGGCACATTTGACTTTTGCCACATGGAGTTCTTCTAGGTCTTTCCTCTAACTTCGAAAATGCCTTGGAAGGTTCAAAGGACATGAACCAAGTTACTAGAGTACCTATTCACACTTGACTCCACACAATACTACTCCAAATATATTTGAAAACATTAAAATATATGCAAACTAATATATAATGACTCAAATCACTACACATTCTACATTAATTTTCATTTTTGCTTTCTCGAGGATTTGTCAATTTGCACAAGTATATAGATTTTCTTTCCACTTCATGTAAATACTCCTTAAATATTGAGGAAAGATCCTCTCAAAGAGCAGAAACGTTTCATTCCCTCCCTGTGCTAAAAAAACCTCTGTGCTATCTTATCTTTCATGTGCACATTTTCTTCCGGCGATTTCGTAAAGAGTGTTCTGTATTGTTTTGCTTTCTTTCCAAATCAAGACTGCTTGTCAATTGATACACTAGCTACATTTTGGAATATGGATGTCTTAGTTTTGGTAAATCTCTCCTCCCCTCCGGCTAGATTAAAAATGTGTGCTGGCTTGGTTGTAGTCATCCTCACAGGCTGATTTTGTTGCTTATGGATTATGATGAAGGTGCACTGTAGTGATTTGAGTTAAAACATATTACTCTACTTTTATTTCAATGCTTTGAATATATTTGGAGTAGTATTGTGTAGATTCAAGTGTGAATAGATACTCTAGTGACTTGGTTCATGTCCTTTGAACTTTTTAAGGCTTTTTCGAAGTTAGGGAAAGGACCTAGAAAAACTCCACGTGGCAAAAGTCAAATGTGCCATTTTTAGGTCAAAATGACATGTATACATTATTCTAGAAAGAGGTGGCAAGTTTTGGGATCTGTTGGGTGCCAACATATCAACATGCACCTTCCTAGAAATTACTTATGTAGCACGTATATAAACAAGAGCTAAAACATAGAAAGACATTCCAGAATCACTCTTGTACTTGCCACATTCCAGAAATATATTAACTTTCAAGAAGCCATCTCTCTTCCAAGAAGCTACCACTTGTGTTTAACACTAGATAGACGATGGGACCAATATTGGTTCCAGAACCAAAAATGTGCCCATAACTAGCCTATTTTCTATAGGGTCAAACTTGAATTTTTTTTCTATCAGAATAAGCTAAAAATGGTACGTCTAGGTTGGTTATAACCTGAATCGTACCGGAATATTTGGTATAGGGAAAACTTCCGTGGAAGTTATGGTGTTTCTTGGCCATGAACAGAGCAAATGAAGCTTCGATTTTCGCCTTCGAAATTGCATGTTTTTTCCTCCAAGTTTTTGCTTCTTGCAAGATAGAGCGGCCATGGCTGCTATTGCTTCTTCGTTCACAGGTCCTGTCATAGGTTTAGGTACTAAAATACTAACGCCTAGCAATATACGGGGTGCAACATGGGCACGGCAAGAGTTCGGGGAGCATTTTGAGGAGTTCTTTTTGGTAGGAATTCTGGAAGAAGAGGTGCACAAAATCAAAGATACTAAGTTCAAGATATATTTCGGGTATGATGGGGAGTACAAGACCGGGGCTCGCAAACAGATTCTAGAGAACATGCCCTCTGTGCCAGAATTTTGTTGGTTTTGTCCGTATAAGGGAGTTGTGAGTTTTTGCAACATCCGCAGAAAATAGCAATTAAATGTCCAAAATGAAAAGCCACTAGCTTTCATGTGCATATGAAGTCATTACATATCCAGTCTCATGCAATCATCTTGCTTGTTATATGCTCAACTTGTATGTGTATGCTAACGATTGTCTATGCTCGTCCTCAACTTGCTTGTCTTTGGTGTACAACTATACCAGTTGTATTTAGGCCTGCGTCTGGAAGGCCCACTATGCAAGCACTTTTTTGAATACGAGATACATGACTGATATAGCATACAAATTATACATTTGCTCACTTCAGACCGTTTGCTTTCCAAGATTATTATTCACGCTTATATCAAAAGACATTCACAATCTCAGCAGAGTTCACATGAGAACTCAATGTTGATTCACCGGAGGCGGGGTGCCGTTGAGGATGCCCCATATGAGGGTCGCAGCCGCCTCGACTGCCTTCTTCTTCTCTCTCGCTTTTGTTAGGTGCACCGTGCAAAAGAGCCCACGTGGCATGAGTGGCATGAGCCGTGGGGGTTACTCGTGCGGCTATCACTGCAAAAGTCAACCTGAATAAATGTCGCACGACTGCTGCATACCCCCCCAGCCGCATGGCTGCCTGGCTGGGGCATGCTGGCTGTTGCATGTACAGTTGGCGATTTGAAGTGTGCACATGGCCTTCGCGCTTATTGCGAGTGTCTTCCTTTCATGCCTGTTTGATAGCTGTCCCCCATTTAAGGTATCACAGCAGATTATCACAGCAGATTATGACATCAATTTTTTGCTGCAGAGGGCTTGATTTGATAACACAAGGAAAGGAGGAGCCCTGACACCCACACCCTGAACGGACTTCACTGCGCTGCGCGCCTGAACCCTAAGTATTTAAGCCCTGTGCGCCTAGACCCTAGATCGGGCCCTTTTGATGTTTGCTCGTCTGTTGTCGTCATTCCTTGGGGCGACCCAGCCAATAGCCACGTCACTATCAAACCCCGAGCACTTCAGCTCGTCCGTTGTCCCACGCACCTGCCACCTGTCGTTCTCCTGCCTCGCCGCGTACAGTCCCCATCTGTAACGTGCACCGTAGTGTGAAACACAGAGTCGTGCCAAGCTGATTGCTAAGGCGGGCGTTTATTCCATCTTAGCTGCATGTATATGTTTGCAATTGAAATGGTTTCTACATGTATGTTTTGTGGAGCAATGTGCAGCAGTAACTTAATGAGAAAGGAGTGGTAAGAGTAGCCCTTTGGTCATGCGCAGGGAATGTAATTTTCTATGGCAAATAAGTAACTTTAGCTGTGTAGTGGACCAATTATTTTTGTTGGCTCTCTGCACAGCAAAATCTGGAGGAACCTGCTCTTAGGACTTTCCAAGTTACCCTGCCTACACAAATGACACCCAATCTGACTGTCACACCAGAACCACAGAACACTCCAAAACCGGAGGAGTCACACATTGACACAAAATCAGACGGGGACCTATTAGTTATAGAGCCAAGGAGGAAGAGAGGAAGACCTTCAAAGCAGAAGGGTCCAGATATGGCTGTGCCTATGAATAGAGATAAGCAAAGAAATAGAGTGGCCTTAGCAAAGGGGAGTGCCAAGAGCAGGGCTAGCAAGGGCTACAAGAAGAAGTAGGGAAGGCTGTCAGGATCTGAGAATGAGTACAGCTTAGATGAGGAGCTGGAGTTAGAATGAGAACCTCTGGTGCCAGCCCTTGCTGAAGAAGAGGAACAGGCAATGCCTACTAGGAACAGGCAGTGCCCTGTCAGAGTCTGCTGTCCTAAATAGTCCTATAAGTTTGACATAGAGCTCTTTATTTTAGTTGATAGAATCACGTACTATTCTTGGGATTTTGTAGTCTTTGACAAGAAGAAGAGGCCTGGCATAAATACTTCAGTTGTCATGGAGATGGTCAGTACATTGTCTGAGGGCCAGACTTCCAATTTTGTGCTTGACAGAGGTTTCACAAGTCCTGAACTTGTAAAGCTGTTGTCAGAAGTTGGTCATGGAGCTACTGGAAATTGTACCAATAGAAAAAACTATTCTACTAAGGACAATGAGCACACATGTGAGAACTCTCATAAAAATTCCTCTTACTGTTCTTGTTGATTTTGAGTAACAAGTTGCTAGAGTAGGTTGTTAAAAGTGTGCCTAAACTTGTTTCATTGCATTTGACCAAGTTATGCAAAAGATGTGAACATTCTAGTTCAGCAGCATGATGCTGCAGTTATAAAATTTGTGGGACCAGTGCCAAAAACATAGTGACATTTTTGGTCCAAAAGTTTAGCAAGTTGTAGAATATTGAATATTGAATGGAATGCAAATCAGCAAAGTTGTATACCTTCCTTACATCACAGTTGTTGTGGAACAGATAGATAACGTACTTAGTGAAATATAATACTTTATCTATTCAAGACAAGGATCTTTACACACAAGTGGTAGCTTCTTGAAAGAGAGATGGCTTCTTGAAAGTTAATATATTTCTAAGAAGGTGTATGTTGATGTGTTGGCACCCAACACATCCCAAAACTTGCCACCTCTTTCTAGAATAATGTACACATGTCCTTTTGACCTAAAAATGGCACATTTGATTTTTGCCACGTGGAGTTCTTCTAGGTCTTTCCTCTAACTTCGAAAATGCCTTAGAAGGTTCAAAGGACATGAACCAAGTCACTAGAGTACCTATTCACACTTGAATCCACACAATACTACTCCAAATATATTTGAAAACATTAAAACATATGCAAACTAATATATTATAACCCAAATCACTACATCACCCCCCCGCCAGAAAAAGCGACGTCTCGGCGTGTCAAGTCAGGTCTTACACATGTGGAGCAGACTAGTCAACAGCTTCAAGTTAGATGCCACACATGTGAAGAGGATTAGTCCAAGGCGCCAAGTCGGGTGCTACACATGTAAGGTAGACTAGGCAAGGTCGTGGGTGGTGTGACCTTATTGGCTAGCCTACTCCTTGATGATAATGAAAATTGTACAAGTTGGCCCAAAATTTGCCACAAATTCAAAAATTCATAGCATCCACAGAATTGCTCCAAATTTGAAACTTTGAGTGCCAAATGGACCGCGTCAAAAAACTCTACCAAGTCACCAAATTTGAGAGCATTCAAACTTTTGGAGTGTTGTTGAGAGCTGAGAGAGTAGGCACTCCTCCAAATACGTTCAGAATCTTCTCAGAATCTGAAGTCCTATACTTGTCCAAATTCTGCAAAGTAAGTCTCAAAATGGGCGCAGTAAGATATTCTACCAGGATCTTGAATTTTAGAGCATTCCAAGTTCAGGAGAGGGCACAATGTCAAAAGGCATATTCTGCCCTAATAATGCCCGCAGCCTGACCCCTTGCTACTTAGAGCATCATATCTCTCTCACCTGTGCTCCAATATTGAGCACACTTGGACTCCAAATGATCGGCTACTCATGGACTATAGCCAAGTATATTTTTAAAAATTATTATGCAGAGACCTATCACCAGTATCAATTTTAGTTTTCTGTCCAGAAACTGCGAGAAGAGAAGAGTATCTAATGTCAATTTTTCCTCTTTCTTGTTCTTGCAGGCTGCCTCCAATGGGTCTTTTGCTGCTTCTTGATGGTGGCAGGCTGCCTCCCTGAAGTCTTTGGGCTTCTTGTAGAGAGACTTGGGGCTGGTCCAAGATGGGGGTTGGCGGCATGGAAGCGCTTCAACTTTCTCCGAACTTTGTCAAGGTAGTGCGCCGCCACGCAACTATTCTCAGAATTTCGATATCCTTTCCACTTGATCAAGTATTGCTGCTGTCTCTTGAAATTTCTCGTAACCACTATATCTTCCACTTTGTACTCCAAATGATCATCCACTATTGTTGGGGCTGGTGGGGTTGTCACACGTCCTAGGAACTTGTTGTCAGGTCGCACATATGGCTTGAAGAGGGAAGCGTGAAATACGGGTTCGATGTGCATAGTCTGGGGAAGATCTAGCTTGAAAGCAACGGGGTTGACTTGCTGGATAATCTTGAAGGGTTCCAAATACTTGGGACGAAATCGCTGTCGACAGGCCTGTTGTTCAAGGAAATATTCTTGGATGATAGTAACACGTTGTCACCCACTATGTACGTAATTCCTCTCCTGGATCTGTTTGCCACTCTTGCTTGAGCATCTTGTGCGTGTTGTAAAGCTTTCTTGGCTGCTGCAAGGGCTGCTTCTAATGTTTCCAAAATATTTGTGGCTCCAGGTACTTCATCATGGCCAGTGAAGCTCAGCGGCGTGGTTGGATGGAAGCCATAGTTGAGGAAGAATGGGGACTCTTGGGTAGAGGCCTGCGTCGTGTTGTTGTAGGCAAACTCTAGGGGGTTCAAGTATATGTCCCAATCTTGCTCTAGAGTAGACACGTAGGCCTTTAGTGAGGTCCTTAGGGTATGATTCTTACGCTCGTTTTGCCCATCTAATTGCGGGTGGTAGGCAGTGGACATATCCAGTGATGTACCCAAGTTCTTGAAGAGATTTTTCCAAAAATGGCTTGTGAATCTTGGATCTCTATCTGACACAATTCTTGATGGTAGTCCATGGAGTCGGAAGATGTTGTCAAAGATGAGTCTTGCAAGTTGTGGTGCTGTAGCCTTAGTCGTTGTGGGAATAAAATGAGCCATCTTGGTAAGTCTGTCCACCACCGTAAGTATTGCATTATGACCTCGAGGAGTCACGGGCTGGTCCACGATAAGGTCCATTGAGATGTCCGTCTATTGTCTTACAGGGATTGGTAGTGGTTGGAGGAGTCCTCTCGCCTTCTGCGATGATGGCTTGATTCTTTGGCATATGTCACAGTTCCTGCAGTACTCCTTGACTTGCTTAGACATGCCTGGCCAACAATAAGTCCTACGTGGTGACCAGTACCTTGCGTCCTTCACCGTAGCAGTGTCAAACCTTCAAGGCATGTATGATCGCCAATGCCTCTCGCTCCGTGGTTGTATAATTTTGCTCGGCTGGATTTAGCTTCCTTGACTCGTAGGCAATGGGCTGCAGTCCCTTGCCTTGGTCTTGAAGTAGGATTGCTCCAATTGCATAGGAAGATGCATCGGTGATGACGTGGAAGGGCCAATCTGGGTTTGGACTTGGGAGTGTGAGCACCGGGGATGTCGTCAGTTTTTGCTTCAGTTGTTGGAATGCTCCCTCCTCTTTCTTGGTCCAAACATATGGCTTGTCCTTCTTGAGTAGATTCGTGAGAGGGGTTGCTATGTGCAAAAAGGTCTGGATGAATCTCCTGTACCAATTGGCAAATCCCATGAATGATTGGAGTTCTTTCTTGGTCGTGGGGATTTGTAATGAATCAGTACATTGGTTAATATAATATTCATTTAATTATAACAGTTGAATAAGTTCAGCCTGCTGAACCCTAGTAAATAATCAGTCTGCTGGACTTTATATTTAATGTCAGTTTAATGACTCAGCCGAAAGCAGCAGGCTGAAGTCAACTTAAGTCAGCTTGCTCACACATTCTTTGACAGCCAGCTGACTTCCGTACTCGGTAGCAGCGAACTGCCTCGATATGCATCTAAGTGTGGTATGCTAGATGAATGGCCAGATGACATCCCTATGATGGATGGCGATAATGGAAGATGGCGGTGGATTTGGTTAACCGAGGTCCTGCCAACGTGGTTAACTCCCGGGTAGGCGGTGCCATCGCACTGGCCGTTGAACAGTAAACTCATTCCATGCACATATGCTAGGCATTGCTCTCGAGTTCGGCATTTGGAAACGAGGCCAACTCTCTTGTACAGCATACTGAGAGAAATCTGAATCCAAGGCAAGAAGCCATTGATACGCAATGTCTTCTAATCTTGCTTATGTATGAGTTTACGGAGTGCATTATTGATGCTAGTTTACTCGCATTTGATTTACGAGTGTTGTCCACTGCTGGTGTGTTGTCCTTTTGCCGTTTCATCAATTAACGAAAAATTCATAAAGATTACTTGCTGATATAAACATCTTTATTAGTTGTTAATCGCCTATTTCGTAAGTCAATTCATTTCAATGGTATCGGAGCAGTTATCACGGTCTTCTTTGTATGGTAAGGACAAGGTCTCAAATTAGCAACTTTCGAGACATAGAAAACCAGGATAACGAGAATGTCAAAAACCAAGCGGAAAGCCATGTAGCGGGAACCCGTACCTATTCTGAAGTAGTGGCAGATACTGCAACTAGAGAGGCTGCAGGATGAGGCAGCTGCTATTGCCGCAGTTGCAACACAGCAAGTTGAGGAGCAGAGAGCCAGATTAGAAGCTGAACAATTAGCAAAGGCCGCTGAAGATACAGAAAGGAGGGAAGGACAGTCAGCTGACGAGCGCACTGTTGAAGAACTTATGGCATCAAGGGCCAATGTTCTGAACCCACCTCCTGCTGTACAACTCAATGTACCCCTAGGTCAAATACGTGACCGGCTGAATGCGGCAGGAATTGCTGCTGCAGGAGCGAGAGGGAGTATTGAGGACACTACTCAGCGAGTAGATGCTAATGCTGCTGCTGCATTTGCTAGACTACCACCCCAGACTGTAGACTTGGGAGCTTTGTTCGTTCAAATGCAGTCGCAAATGGCGACCATGTATCAGTCCCAACAGAAGGACAAAAGAATCATAATGTCTCTACTGCGGGACAGAGACCAATTGGGGTCTCAAACCACTAGTGGTGGTGGACGAGGGCCTAGTAAGCCCAAGCCGAAACCTCCCCAGGAATATGATCCTAAGGGAAACAGAAAATATTACCTGATCAAGTTTCTCGCGGATGTTGAGCAGTGGCTGGAGAACTACCCAAAACTGCAAGATTACGAGAAGGTCAGGCACACGAGTGCGCTACTGAAAGGCAATGCCGCAGACTGGTGGCTTTATTGGAAAGGAGAGCGTAAGGCTCGGCAACTCGGTGACCCTACGTGGGTAGAGTTTGTCGAGAAGTTGCATGAGAAGTTTGATGTCATCAACCAGCAGGAGAAAGCTAGCTATGCGATGATCTCCCTCACACTGAAGTAGACCACTTCAGTTGCTGAGTTTGCTCAAAAGTTCCAGGAGAACATGATGAAATAGCCAGACTTGCCTGAATGGTATAGGATAGCATACTTCAAATATGGCTTGAAATCCGAAGTCTCTGGTCATTTTGCTGAGAAGAAGTATGAGAAACTGGCTGACTTGATCCAGGATGCTGACGCCTGGGATCAGCAGCAGTTCAATCACAAGCGCCAGAGTAATGCTTTGGTGTCTAAGATTGTCAAAAACCCCACGGTTCCTACAATGCAATTGAAGGAGAGCAGGCTGAGGATGATCAGGGTGATGGATATGAGTATGAGTGTAATGCCATACAGTCTAGAGGTAGAGGTGGTTTCCCTCGAGGCGGCTATGGAAGAGGTGGTGGTAGGACTCAGCCGAGACCAGCCTCAGCAAAATCGATTAGCTTCCATTGCCAGCAGCCAGGTCACTTCAGAGAGCACTTACCAGACAAGCACCTCCCAAAAGTCGAGAGAAAAGACCAGCCTTTAAAAGACAGCAACAGTCAAAAATCCAGTCTACTGACTGTGAGGATGCTAGAGATAGTGAGTCGTCACTAGCTGCCCTCGTAGCAGGTACTATGGGTCCTGCTGAACTGGATTCACTATGCATGCTTGATAACCAGATATAGGAGACCATCAGCAATATAGACACCCAGAAAGTGCACCCTGTGGATGCTCTTGTTCCACCTGATGTCCAACATTTCTTTGCTAAGTCAGGAGGACAATGCGAAAGTCAAGAAAAGACAGTCCCCCCTATCCTACTGCATTGCATGATTGCAGGTAGGAAGGTGAGGGCATTTATTGACGGGGGGGCGTCCTATACTTTTATCCACAAGGACTTAGTTAAGCGGCTAAGGCTGCCTACTGTCACCCAAGGGAATAGAAAAATATTCCTTGGAGATGCCTCAAGTATCCCGGGAGGAGTTTTAACCAAGCCTATTCAGGTCCAGTTAGGTTCTGGCATTGCAGTTCTAACTGAAACGCTTACATTTGAGGTACTCAACACTGGCTTTTATGATCTCGTGCTAGGCAAGTCCCCGCTTAATAGACATCAAGCTGAAGTGTGTTCGAGCAGAGGTACAGTTGAAGTGAGAGGAGCCAGTGATGGGCAGACTGACTTGGCACCCACCAGTGCTCTTCCTCTTGTCCTGTGTGGATGGCAAATGAAGGAAAAGAAGAGGCTTCCAGAAGGATGCAAGTTGCTGAATGCAATGGAGTTCGTCAAAAGCTGGAACCAGAAGGAAGATAGAATGTTCTGTCTGCTGCTAAGAGAGGTACCTCCTCAACCTGAAGAAGTGGTTGAGAAAAAGGTAAGCCCTCCGGAGCACCCTACTGTTGCAAAAATTGTTGCTCAGTACACGGATGTGTTTAATATGCCTCCAGAACTACCCCCTAAGAGGGAAGTAGATCATAGGATTGATTTATTACCTGGGAGTTAGCCACCCTGGCAACGCACTTATGGCTTGTCTTATGGGGAGAGCGAGGAGTTGAAAACACAGATTGCAGAGCTAGAGGAAAATGGTTATATTTCTCCCAGTAAATCATCGTACGGCGCACCCATCCTCTTTGTTAAGAAAAAGGATGGCAGTATGCGGATGTGTGTGGATTACAGAGCCTTGAACAGAATTACAATGAGGAACAAGTATGCTTTACCCAGAATCGAGGACTTGCTCGATACCCTGTCTGGTGCTATGGTGTTCAGTAAGATAGATCTCAAGAGTGGTTATCATCAAATCAGAATTGCTGAGGGAGATGAATACAAGACTGCCTTCCGCACACGTTATGGACACTATGAGTTCAACGTGATGCCATTTGGAGTGACAAATGCTCCTGCGACCTTCATGGGTGCTATGAATGACATTTTCAGGCCTTACTTGGATAAATTTGTGCAAGTTTTTGTGGATGATATTTTAATTTTCTCTAAAGATGAGACTCAGCTCGCTGAACACTTAAAGACAGTCATGGACACTCTGAGAAGAAATCAGTTATATGCTAAAATGAGCAAGTGTGATTTCTATAAGGAAAGTATTGAATTCTTAGGCCACGTTGTCAGTGTAGAGGGCATCAGTGTGGACCCTAAGAAAGTCCAGACCATAAGGGACTGGCCAGTACCACAGTCTGTCTCTGAAGTTAGATCCTTCCTCGGGTTGGCTAACTACTATAGGAGATTTATTGAGAATTATTCCACAAAGGCCAGTAAATTGACTGACCTTACTAAGAAAGACATCGGGTATGTGTGGGGGGAAGAGCAGCAGGCTGCCTTCCAGACCCTTAAAGATGCCCTTTGTTCTGCCCCAGTGCTAGCCGTGTATGACCCCAGCAAACCGGTGCAGGTGGTTACTGATGCCTCTGAGTTTGCCATGGGTGCTATTTTCTTGCAGCCTGCTGACAAAACCACAAAGGATGGTAAGGTACGGCAGGAGTGGCATCCTGTGTTGTACGAGTCTATCAATTCCTGGTATCTGGGGGGAAGATAGGGTCATTAGGATGATCCCCATGGACGCGGACAGCTTTAAGGACTCTACACACCATAACAGGTTCAAGGCCATGTATAATGAGGTGGAGAGAAGGAGCTGGGAATTCTTGGCCAGGGAAACCAGTCAGCTGAACTTTGCAGGGCACTGGTACCCTTGTACTCTTAAAAGGACAGACCCTGCCTTTTTCCAAAAGCCCACCGATTGGCGATGGATGACCATCAACAACAGGGACCAGCAGAATGATAGGGCGACGGATGAAGATTTCCTAACAAAAAGGGGAACATAGTATTGCCCCCTCACATTGCGGCTTGGGACCCAAGATTGGATGGAGTCAGAGACTGCATGAGCCAAGAAATGCAGGGGGAAAGAAGCAGGGCCCAAGAGTCATTCTCAAAAGGGAAGCACGCCTATGCCAAATGGGCAAACAAGCAGGGGGAAAAGGACCTGTATGCGGTCCGGACTCAACAGCCCCCACCAGCACCCAAAAGGAGAAGGTCAGTGGGATATTCTTTTTCTCGGGAAGAATTGGAGCAGCTGATAGAAGAGACCCCAGAAGTCTCAGAGGAACTCGGGGACGGAGAGGAGGAGGAGTCAAAGGAAGACGAGGAGGAAGGCGAGGAGGAGGACACTAGCCCCGCCGTGATCCTGACACCTGCCACATCCCCTGTAAGGGAGAAGACGGGGTTGGCCTTGCAACAACTTGCTGAAGAGGAGGATATCACTTGGCTCGGAACTGCCAGAGGACAGAACCCATCTCCAGGCACGGAGACCCAGTCAGACAGGGCAGACAGGAGGGTTGCTAGAGAAATAGCCAGAGGCCTGCCGGCATCTCCCACGCAGAGAGGGCATGTACCCTTAGCTCATGTCATGCAACATCCTTCTGGGATGCCGGTATATGTACCAGTCAGTTTCAGGGATGCCCAGGAGAAGGCTGCCTCCATTCAGTTTCAGACCGTGCAGGAGGAAACCGCACAGTTACTGCGTTCTCCGCCGGGTCCCTACCCGGAACCTCCCTCTCTGACAGGCTTCAAAAGGCCCCAAGACAGGAGGAGGACTGACTCCCCTGACCATAGGGCCCCAGGGGCATCTCCCTCCTAAGGGGCACAGCATGCTGGATGGGACTCCCATCATCCCAAATCGCCATCCATCATAGGGATGTCATCTGGCCATTCATCTAGCATACCACACTTAGATGCATATCGAGGCAGTTCGTTGCTACCGAGTACAGAAGTCAGCTGGCTGTCAAAGAATGTGTCAGCAAGCTGACTTAAGTTGACTTCAGCCTGCTGCTTTTGGCTGAGTCATTAAATTGACATTAAATGTAAAGTCCAGCAAACTGATTGTTAACTAGGGTTCAGTAGGCTGAACTTATTTAACTGTTATATCTAAATGAATACTATATCAACCAATATACTGATTCATTACAGTCCCTCCAACTTAACATGTTGTCGCCTCGACAACACTGACACAGGGTACCTAGGCTAGGCATTGCTCACGAGTTCGGCATTCGGAAACGAGGCCAACTCTCTTGTACAGCTTACTGAGAGAGATCTGAATCCAAGGCAAGAAGCCATTGATACGCACTGTCTTCTACCCTTGCTTATGTATGAGTTTACGGAGTGCATTATTGATGCTATTTTAATCGCATTTGATTTACGAGTGTTGTCCACTGCTAGTGTGTTGTCCTTTTGCCGTTTAATCAATTAATGGAAAATCCATAAAGATTACTTGCTGATCTATAGATCTTTATTAATTGTTAATCGCCTATTTAGTAAGTCGATTCATTTCAGGGTTGGCCATTCCTCCACCACCGTGGTCTTCTTGGGGTCCATCTTGATGCCATCAGCAATCACGTGGAGACCTAGGAACTCCACTTCTTGTTTGGCAAACTCGCACTTTGATTCCTTTGCAAATAGCTTGTTTTGCTTCAATACTTCCAGGACTTCTTTCAAGTGTCTCGCATGCTCTTCAAGGGTCTTGCAATACATAAGGATGTCATCGATGAATACCACCACAAATCTGTCCAACATGGGCTAAAATATGTAGTTCATCATAGTCATGAAAGTTGCTGGCGCGTTGTCGAGAGTCCAAATGGCAGGACCATGAACTCAAAATGTCCATATCTTGACCTGAATGCCGTTTTCTCTATATCAGGTTCCGCAATGCAAATCTGGTGGTAGCCGCTTCTCAAGTCCACCTTCGTGAAGTACTTGGCTCCAACCAGCCGGTCCATGAGCTCATCCATGCGCGGCAGCGGGTGTCGATTCTTGATGGTGATCTTGTTGAGGGCGCGATAGTCCACACACATCCTCAAGGTACCATCTTTCGTCTTGACAAATAGCACCGGGGCTCCAAATGGCGACTTGCTAGGTGGAATGAAGCCATGCTCCAGTAGCTCCTTGATTTGCTTCTTGACTTCGTCTAGCTCCGTGTATGACATTTTGAACGTAGGCCGAGAGATGGGCTTGCTTCCGGGCTCCAACTCTATCTTGTGGTCTACGAATCTCTTGGGGGGTAGGCCCTTGGGCAATTCCGGGGAGAATACTTGTTTGTAGTCCTTCAAGACTTCTTGTATCTCCTTGGGAACGGGGCTGCCTTCTTGACTCTCGTTGTCTTTCTTGATGTCTTTTGGCGTGATCAAGGCCAAAAGAAGCTCGTGTCCCTTCCTCACAAGTCTCTTGAGTTGGAGGGCGGACAATAGCATCTCGTGTGCCGGCTTCTTGATGTCTTGGGTCTGGATATTTTGGATTGCACGCAAAATACAAATTCTTGAAGAGATGTCATTCTTGATCTTGATTGTACCGTCTCTCCAATCAACTTAGGGGTTGTGCTTGGTCAACCAAAACGTTCCTAGGATGACGTCGTACTTGCCCAATTGCATGGGGGAGAATACTACTCTATCCTTGAAGGACTTGATAGAGAGTGCCAAGGGGTACGTCTTCTTGGAAGGGGTAGTATAGGAGAATCCATCGGGCATCATAATCTCCTGGTCGTGGTCAAGAGTTCGCATGGTACTACCGTGCTTGGTGGCGAAATTTGCAGCGATGAAGTTGCCTTGAGCTCCGCTATCCACCAAGATGTGGACCTTCTCTTCTCCAAGGTAATCTCTCAAACTCATTGGGCTGGAACGTCGTCTCCAACGGGGATCTCCACCTCACTTGGCTTGTTGCCTTCTCGTGAAGTGGGTCTTGGGGTGGTAGGCTCCTGGCCTACCGGCGCTGTCCGTTTTTTGACAACTTTTTGGGGCATGAGAGTGCACGTTGGCCCTTTTCCTTGCAATAAAAGCATAGTCCAGCCGTCATGAGAGCTTCTTCTTCAGCCGGGGAGAGTCTTGCTTTCACTCCTTGCTGGTTTCTTGCATCATAAGTGTCATTGGAGGGTCTTCCACTCCTGGCAGCCGCGGGGTCCCTTTTCCATGGGTGTGGGTTCAGATTCGGATGTGGAAGGGGCTGCGTACACTCGCGTCGCCGGTACCTGTGAAGATGAAGGCACGGTGAAAGGGGGAAGGGTGCGGGGAGTGCGCGCACACACACTCACGCACCCTCACCGCGAGTGGAAGCGTGCACGAGGACCTTTCCTAGTTGCATACACAAGGTGGAGTGGCCTGGTGGTATGCCATCCTTGCAAGAGTTAGAGGGCTACATGAGAGAGGAGTGGAAAAAAACTCACTTTATTAAGAAAAGTCGTGTACAAGAAGGTTAGACTAGACAAACTAGACTAGACTCCCTCTACTTCTTTGTGCTTCCCATTTATGCTTTAACTCTAAGTGTCCTCTCTAGCAAAGTACCTCAAGAACCGTCTACTCCTTCCATGTAGGTGACCTTGCCTAGTTGGACAAGCTAGCACACTCACACGCACGCAATCACACTCTAGAATATTCTACTACACAATCCACTAACTCCTCACGAAATTTCTAGAAATTCCACGATCACTTTGGCACTCTACATAGTTTCTGGAACCCTCATGTTTCAATGTCCTACTTTCTGGACTCCAATCGGAATTGTCGTCACTGGACCTGTCCTTGTCACTAAATTGAACCTGTGACACTAAAAATCCACTAAAAACTCTCAAAATTCATAACTTTCTCAATACTTGTCCAAATGACTTGAAATAAAGGCCAAAGTTCTTCTAAAATTACACTCTATGCTTATAAAATGCTAGAAAGATACAAACTATACTTTGATAAGCTTACATCATCCCCCTCCTCAAGATGCGACGTCCTCGGCGCATACTAAGCATAAGTGACGTCATATGAGGAATCGAGCTCACATATACTCTAGATAACTCACATACACATTTGCAGGTCTTGAGCAGGCTCCAGGATGATAGTCATTACTCCAAACTTGCTCCACTTAGTAAAAGCTCCATCGCATACATTGTCTCCACACATGGCGTCTCCTTACACAAGTGCATCTTCTCTTCAACTCCTTCGTCTTTGAATAGGCCAATATCTTCATGAGGGCTGTAACATACTCCCTCCATCATCTCCACATACTCCAAAGCTGGATAAAATGCATAATAGTCCGCCAAATCACCAAAATACTCATTCTTCGCCCTCGTGGACAAGTGGCAACTCCTCGTCGCGCCATGTGGCTTACTCGTGGTGCTCTTATAATTTTGACCAGATTACATCATGAACCTAAGTCCACTATGTTCTTGAACGTTCTGGTGCCCTTAGCTACCTCTAGCTCTAAGCCGTACTCCTTGTAGAGGTATTGCACTCTCTCACTCGTGTGCGTGACTCGTGGTGACCTCTCAAGACGCCAAGTGGCACCCCCCTGACTTTTTCTCACATTTTTAGCCTGAAAGTTGTGTAATCTACATATTGTCTCCCCTTTGAACTCACTGGTATGCTTTGTTTCTCTTGGGTCCAAGCCTAAGACCATGATACCAGATTGCGCCTTGTCTCACACATGTGGCTCCCACGGCAGTCCAGCAGACCGCCATGTGGCACTGTCAGGACTTAAATTAATATTTTTATAAAAAATTTACTTTTTCTAAATTCAAACCCATAGGACTACCTCTCCACAAAATTTCAGAATCTGAATCTAAGTCTAACACTCAAACGAGATCGTCACTTTGTGCCTCACGCTCGTAGGACGCAGACGCGCGCAACATGGATAAAGCTCCCGCGCCTACAAATGGCACACGCTTAAACCCCTGATTCTGAAACTTGACTATGACTCAAGACAGGCCTCATACTAGGCCTCTCACATCATGTAGGACTTCTAGTGAAAATATTACCCACTCTCTCCTAAGTAGGCAAAAAGTAGCCAAAATCTGCCAACTTTAAACCTCGCGCTCGCCTACCCGTAAAACCCTCAAACATAGACAGATTTGAGTATCTTCCAAGCTCTTGCTCTCAAACTTCTTTCCACTTCACATCTCTTAGTTACAACTGAACTCATGGGACTGGTTTGACCTTGCTTACAAGCA
Source organism: Mesotaenium endlicherianum (assembly GCA_009602735.1). Lineage (NCBI taxonomy): Eukaryota > Viridiplantae > Streptophyta > Zygnematophyceae > Zygnematales > Mesotaeniaceae > Mesotaenium > Mesotaenium endlicherianum. The sequence goes on from WELA01003606.1 coordinate 777,794, forward strand.
CTATAAACAACTATAACACTCCCCCCCCTCATCATGAAGGTAAGGCGCTTACCACTCGAGTGTGCGAGTCCAGAATTCACGCCTCTCTCGTGCTTGCTTGTATAGGCGCTGATTCTCCTAGCTTCATGTCCAGGTCTTTGTCATATATCTCCAACTTAGGCAGGACATATCAGTCCCATAACACTTGGTCTCCTCCTCATAGGTCCATATCCATAAAGTCGTAGTCTCCATCAAGCGACGATAGTAATCTTCACAAGGCATGAGCGCGTAGTCTCGCTCGTGGTGCACCAAACTCCATCATAGTCTTCTCCTTGGCTAGATGCTCACTCCCACATACCTCTGGCTCTTCTTGAAGGTCAGCCTTCACACAAGGCTCCAAGAAACACATCTGGAACGCCTCCAAGAGCTCCATAACTTGGGCATACGCACATACTCTTAGTGCTTGCACCTCATCTTGTGCACGCACACACGTCGTCTTGCAAGCGGGCTTCTCTTGAGCTCACTTTCTAGGAGCTCCTCCACTTGAGCAGTTGGGGTCTGCTCTATATATGAGCAAGGGGATCATACACCTCTACTTGCTCCACCGGCGATGTACATTCGCCAAGGTTGTTAGGAGGCACGCTTGCTCCGTGTGATGACCGGGCCAAGGTCACCAAAACAAGCGCTTCTCCTTCACCTTCACCTTCCCGCGTCGCTTCTTTGCTAGCGGGCTGAAGATAGCTACTTGTGGTCATATCTACCTCCACCTATTTCACTATCCTCACTTGACCATACTCCTCCTCGGTCTTCACTTGACCCGTGCACTAAAGCACTAGAGGATAGGCTACTCTCTTTGTGCAACTCCTTCCACATGCTTAGCTTCTTGAGTGCACTCTAGCCTTGGTCACCCCAATGACACTTCTTACTACTAAACCCAGCTTGCCTTGGTGCTCTACTTTCACATGAAGAGCTTCCATAGATGCACCAAAATCTGCCCCTTAACTATGCCATCACACAACTAATGGCACACACGCTTCAAGTGGGAGACATTTCTTGCACTAGCCCTCTTGCACCAACTTCATACCTTGCTTCTTCTTCCACACCATAGGCTTGTCTTCATCATAGTTCTCAACTCCTTATACTCCGTAGTACTTCCTCCATAAGAAAAGAGAAGTCTGAACTTGAAAGGCTCCATCTCCATCTCTCCCCTTTGAAGAAAAATCTGGAATACTTCTTCTTGCTCCAAGCCTTCTCCACGATGCTTCTCTTCACTTGAGGCTTCTTCAATCTCCATACAAGGTACCAAGCTCCATCATGGCTGGCCTCAAATAACCAGTGGCTACATAGGAGTGATGCAAGGCAACCCAAATCTGGCCACATACTTGGCCAACTTGGTGCAACACCCCGGTGCACCCTCTCTTGAGCTCCTCATGAGCTCCTCTTGAGCTTGCGAGTGCTATGCCCGCCAAAGCTCCTAGACTTGCAAGTACACATGCTTGCTAAGTCCCTGGTTGCCTACCCTTAAAATCTGCTCCACCTTCATTGAAGATCTGAAATAAAGATGGGCACACACTCCTTTCTAGCCACTATCACCTCTATGCTAAGCCCCCTCATCAAAGAAAGAGCTTAACACTAAAGAGCTTGCATCTTCAACGAAAAATCCAGCCGTGTGAACTCCAGATTTTCTTCATGCTCATATGTCTCCACACTCAAGCAAAGGCTGCTCTATACTACTTATATCACTACCATGCTTGGGCAACCTTCTTATACTACAACGAAGATGTACAAAAATCTGGTTGCATCCAAGTTAACACTTCTTGGAGTACCTCCCACTTCCCATCTCCTCCCTCCTTCAAAAGAGTGAGATGCTAGCTTGCATCAACGTCTTCATGGCTGCCTTTAGCAACTTATACATCATCCTTGTCTCTCCTCTCTACTCTCTCTACACTCCTACAAGCATCACCGACCAAAGCTCCTCCTCCAAATGAAGCAACTAGGTAGCTCCGATACCATGTGAAAGGGGGAAGGGTGCGGGGAGTGCGCGCACACACACTCACGCACCCTCACCCGCAAGTGGAAGCGTGCACGAGGACCTTTCCTAGTTGCATACACAAGGTGGAGTGGCCTTGTGGTATGCCACCCTTGCAAGAGTTAGAGGGCTACATGAGAGAGGAGTGGAAAAGAACTCACTTTATTAAGAAAAGTCATGTACAAGATAAGAAGGTTAGACTAGACGAACTAGACTAGACTCCCTCTACTTCTTTGTGCTTCCCATTTATGCTTTAACTCTAAGTGTCCTCTCTAGCAAAGTACCTCCAGAACCGTCTACTATGGTTCCTTCCATGTAGGTGACCTTGCCTAGTTGGACAAGCTAGCACACTCACACGCACGCAATCACACTCTAGAATATTCTACTACACAATCCACTAACTCCTCACGAAGTTTCTAGAAATTCCACGATCACTTTGGCACTCTACGTAATTGTACGTAGTTTGTGAAACCCTCATGTTTCAATGTCCTACTTTCTGGACTCCAACCGGAATTGTCGTCACTAGACCTGTCCTTGTCACTAAATTGAATCTGTGACACTAAACACTCACTAAAAACTCTCAAAATTCATAACTTTCTCAATACTTGTCCAAATGACTTGAAATAAAGGCCAAAGTTCTTCCAAAATTACACTCTATGCATATAAAATGCTAGGAAGATACAAACTATACTTCGATAACCTTACACACGGAGTGCTTGAAATCCACGGTATCCACCTTTTGGGCCACTTCAATGATCTTTGAGAAGTCCGTCAAGTCGCGTATTCCACTTTCTTTGCCACCTTGGGCTTGAGGCCAAAGATGTAGCGGTCAATCTTCTCCTCGAGAGACATATTGGGGATCTCAAGAGTGAGGGCGTGAAATCTGGATGTATACTCTTGAACGGACGTCGTTTGCTTGAGATGGTGGAGCCTTTCTTGGGCAATCTTCTCCGCATTGATGGGCATGAATTGCTTCTTGAGGGCCTCACGAAAATTTGCCAATCTTGCATATGATGGTGGGGGCTCTTGGCCGAACATGGGGTGCGCCATAGCTTGATATATAGCCGCTTGATAGTTACGCCACCATGATGTTGCTGCTCCTCTAAGTAAGGTAACAGCAAAGGGAACGTAGTCCTCCTCGGGTCCTTCAAGGAATGCGAGGTACGTCTCCACTTGGTAGAGCCATAAATTTAGGTTGGCACCTTTCCCGGGGTTGAAAGTGTCGGGTTTGCCGGGCTTGATGAGTTTCCTTGCTCTCGTTGGCTCTTGTGGAGGCGCTTGAGGCGGGGCTGGATTTTGAGCATTGCTCGCAATAGAGGCAACCATGGCAGCCATAGCTTCTCTTGACGCTTGCACGTTTGCTTCAAAGGTGGCCAAGCCCACTTGGTTGTGGACGGTGATTAGGAAGGCTGCCCACTCATTTGCGGGAACTCTTTATGGTGGGGTCAACTTTGCTATAGCGGCGGCCACGGGATTTGACGGTGCTCCTCCTTGTGGTGCTTCTTGTTGTTGCAAATTTTCTTGAGTGGACTCTCCCATCGGCGCTGGAGGAGGGTTTCTTGGAGAGGAAGGGCTTCCTTCGAAAGCTTGCTGTTGATCTTGAGGATCGGCCATCTTCTTGTGCTACCAAAGTGCCTAGCTCCGATACTACTGTAGTGAAACAGATAGATGACGTACTTAGTGAAATATAATACTTTATCTATTAAAGACAAGGATCTTTGAACACAAGTGGTAGCTTCTTGAAAGAGAGATGGCTTCTTGAAAATTAACATATTTCTAGGAAGGTGTACGTTGATGTGTTGGCACCCAACACATCCCAAAACTTGCCACCTCTGTCTAAAATAGTGTACACATGTCTTTTTGACCTAAAAATGGCACATTTGACTTTTGCCACATGGAGTTCTTCTAGGTCTTTCCTCTAACTTTGAAAATGCCTTAGAAGGTTCAAAGAACATGAACCAAGTCAGTAGAGTACCTATTCACACTTGAATCCACACAATAGTACTCCAAATATATTTGAAAACATTAAAATATATGCAAACTAATATATTATAACTCAAATCACTACAACAGTGAAGGTTGGAAAACATCAGGACCTCCAAATTCAAAGTACTTTTTTGAATATTGCACCGAACACAAATGTACTTTTCACACCTAACACGTGTGCTTCATCTAAAGTACAAAAAAATGTACACTCAAATCCGTCGGAAAATTCGACAAAGTACATTGCCAAATTCCTTTTTCAAAGGGAATTTTGTACATATATGACTCTTATACACCACATGATTACTGAATTTATGATAAGCACTCAAAAGTGGCCAATTGTGGTGTCTTTTTTGGTTTCATTGTCAGTGAAGCTAGTGCATGTTAAAGATCCTTGTCTTGAATACAAAAAGTATTCTACTTTATAAAGTACTTCATCTATCTGTTTCACTATATGCACAGAGGGTGGCTTCTAAGGAAGAAGGGTCCAACTACACATGAGAAGGCTACATATATGAAAAAGAACTTCACGATACTGTAGGGGGTATGTGTACCCAACCTGATAGGTAGGAAGGACCCTTGTACAGGCAATCCAAGATAAGATTTTCATTGTTTTTGAAATATTTTCACTTAAATACAACAGATCAATTATTGTCCTCCAAGAAAATTAATGATTTCTTTGCTTGTACCATGTAGAAAGCAAGTAGAAGAATTAGAAACAATAAGAACCTTACATACCAATGTCCACAAGCAAAGTACAAGAGCGCAGAAGGATACAAATTGCATTTGTAGAACTTCATTCTTGTCTTACTTTGGAATTACACAACTTATTTCATACGTCACCACATGTAGTAATTTAGATCTTGAGGTGTTTATTGTATGCCCACAAAATGTAGAATCAACAATGAGAGGTATTAGACCCTATTGTGAGAAACTATAGTGCAATGAAGTAGTGAACAAACCACAGTGATTTTGTAAGGTCAAAGGTTAATAAAGTGCATTTTTGAGTTTCATAAAAGTATGTTTTCATTGTATATTAGTGTAGAGTGCATTTTTGTGGTCATTCTGATATAAAGTTCATCGAATTTGGTCAAGTATAAAGAGAGTTACGGATTTTTGAGGTTTAATTAGTTTTAAGGTCAGTTGACGACTGTCCTTAATTCGCAGTGAGCGCCACCGTCGGATTGACTGACAGCGTTGAGCAATCTGGCCCGTTAGAGTGAACTCGAACCTTCACATAAGTTCGGCTGACGCGGAGTGCCGACTAGGTTGATTTACCTAGAAGTTTCGATTTAGCCTAGCGCGTCTAAGATAGAATATTCTAGTAATGTAGAAGCATGTATGTGGACGTCAATTCGGCCCGACACGTCAGATGAGACTGATCTGGCTTACTCACGAATATTCTGGAAGGGACAATTTGACGAACACTTGGGAAAATCCGTAGCTTCCTCCTAGGGTGGAGCACTTAGGCAGAAAATTATAAATAGGCATAACTTCTTTGTTTCTCATCAGTTTTCACTTTTGTAAATTTCTACGGGTTTGTAATGCCAAGGCCTTTCATCCTACACCATTTGTGAGCAGTTTCTTACTACTCAAAATGTCATGTAATTATCCTAAGCTTTCTTAGCAATATGCCGCTGCACCCTTTAGTATGATTGCAACTAGTTCCTTTCCTCGTGAGTTACTACGCTTCCACTAGGGCACTCTGCCCCTTTCATCTGGTATTGGAGTAGGGCTAGTTTGCATATTATATTATGGAGTCGCAGGCCGGCAGCTGGAGGAGGCGAACATGTCGAGCATGTTGAGCTCGCGGGGCAGCAGGCAGCACTAACAATGACCAGAGAGCAACAAGAGATGCAGGCGATGCTAAGGCAAATGGCAAATGCAATTAGAAAAGAAGTCTACGCCCAATTTCAATAAAATATGCGCGCAAAGGTGGAGAGAATCGTGGGAGTTGTTGTTGGGAACGCCGCTTCGATGAGTTCGGCACTTACACCTGTTGTGCCCCCAATTCATATTAACCCAGTGGTGCAACCAGTTATTCCACCCGCATCGGGAGTGCGTGCGCCTAAGCCTGAAGTTTATACTGGAGAGCGTGGATCGCCGCCTGTTCATCAATGGATTTTTGGAGTGAAGAAGTTTATGGAGTATTCTGCGCTCACGCCCGACAGGCAAGTTGCCTTTGTCATGACTCTGCTGCAGAAGAGTGCTGGAGCTTGGTATGAACGAGAAGCGCAGCTGTCTGGAATTCTGCTACTGTTGATCAGCTATTTGAAGGCCAGAAGAGGCAATTTCAACTTATTGCACCCGAGGCTACCGCTCGAGATCTATTGGTGCGCCTTCGTCAACGAGGAAGCGTTCAGGAGTATGTTTCGCGCTTCAACGAGCTGGTGCTTCAATGTCCATCCATGCACGAGTCGGAGATGATGGACAAGTTCAAGAGGGGACTCAAGCCAACTGTGGCCAAGGAAATGGCGCTCAAGGACCCTACCAGTCTTGGAGAAATGATGGCATTGGCAACAAGGGTTAACGCTGTGGAGTATAGTCAGAGGTAGTGGGGCAGCCACAACTTTGGAGGATATCGACAGTTTGGTTCTCAAGCGCCAAGCACGAGTGGACAAGGTCCAGTATCTATGGAGTTGGGACTTGTTCAGTACCAACGCAGGCAGCAGAATTCTAAGCCGAGAGGACCCTGCTGTAATTGTGGCAAGCTTGGACATCTGGCTCGAGACTGTGATGTGAAGGCGAAGCAACCTCTACAACAGAAAAAAGGAGGACGCAAGTAAGTCGTTATGGGGTGTCTACTGGCGTGAAGACGAGAACTCACAAGGAGGTTACCCCCAGGAGCCTGCCGAGAAGCGAAAGACGAAATGTTGACAAGCCTACCATCGTGGAAGGAGTGGTCGACGGCAACAAGGCAAAGTGTATGGCCGACAGTGGCGCAAGTGCAAACTTTGTGCACAAGAAGCTGGTGAAAGAATGGCGAATCCCTGTGCAGAAGACAAAGAGGCAATTTTGGCAAATGGGCAGAGACTCAAGTGTGGTGCATCTACGGAAGCTATTCACGTGGAAGTAGCAAGGCACCGGAGTAAGGAAGTTGAGGAGCAGGCAGAGTTGGGTCACCATGAGGTGATATTGGGCCGACCATGGCTGAGAAAAGCCAACCCTCAAGTGCACTGGAGCACAGGACAAGTGAAAGTCCAAGGGCGTGATGGTCGAATGGAGATAGCAAAACAGGTGGAGGTAGATACGACCACAAGTAACTGTCTTCTGTCGGGCCCTGCAAGTTAAGAAGCTATGCAGGGCAAATCAGGTGAAGGAGATGTACCTTGTTTCGGTGGCCTTGGCCAGGTCATCAGATGTAGCAAGCGTGAATCCTAACAGCCTGGGCGAATGTACATCGCCGGAGGAGCAAGTAGTGGTGTCTGATCCCCTTGCTCAGAAGGAGCAGAGCCCAACTGCTCAAGAGAAGAAGCCTGCTGAGATGCGTGCCCAAATTAAGGCGCTGTTGGAGGAGTTCAAGTGCGTTTTTCCTGAGGAGCTACCTGCAGGATTACCTCCACAGAGAGCTATGGAGCACAAGATCAACTTGGAACCAGGGAGCAAGCCACCTGTGAGATCCGCCTATTCAAAATTGTTTGCAGAGTTGGATGAGTTGAAGAAGCAGCTGACAGAGTTATTGGAGAAGGGATTCATCCGACCCAGCGAGTCTCCATTTGCAGCGCCAGTCTTATTTGTGAAGAAGAAGAATGGCACTATGAGGATGTTTGTCAACTACCGGGCTCTCAACAAGGTCACCATCAAGAACAGGTACCCACTTCCACGAGTGGACGAGTTAATTGACGTGCTTGTCGGGACGAAGTATTTCTCGAAAATTGATTTGAGGAGTGGCTATCACCAGGTACGGATTGTGGAAGGAGATGTTCAGAAGACTGCTTTCAGGACTCGCTATGGTTTATTCGAGTTTACAATTATGCCTTTTGGATTGACTAATGCACCTGCTACATTCATGGGACTCATAAATAGTATCTTCAGACCCTACTTCGACTAGCTTGTGGTGGTATTTTTGGACGATATCCTGATATATTCGAAAACCTTGGAAGAGCATGTGGAGCATCTAAGAAAGGTGTTGGAGGTCTTGAGAGATCATAAGTTATATGGGAAGATGAGCAAGTGCGACTTCTGTCTCAAGGAGGTCGAGTTTCTTCGACACATAGTGGGAGCTGAAGGAGTCAAGGTGGAGCAAAAGAAGGTGCAAGCTGTCAGAGATTGGCCGGTACCTGCTGCTATTCATCAACTCAGGAGTTTCCTCGGCACGGCAAATTATTATCGATGTTTCATTGAAGGATTTGCCAAGGTGTGTACACCGCTCACGGACATGTTGAAGAAGCAGGAGAAGTGGCTATAGGGTGACAAGGAGCAACAAGCATTTGAGAAGATTAAGGAGTTATTGACACAGGCACCTGTGTTGGCAATCGCCAGCCCAGAACTTCCTTTCACCATCATCACGGACGCATCAAATTTTGCAGTGGGAGGCATTTTTCTCCAGGTTCAGGGCAAAGGATTGCAACCTGTGGCTGAAAGTGGCAGAGTGGCCTAGTGGAAGCGTAGTAACTCACAAGGAAAGGAACTAGTTGCAATCATACTAAAGAGTGCAGCGGCGTATCACTAACAAGGCTTAGGAAAAATACTCAACATTTTGAGTGGCAAGAATTTGTTCACAAATGATGTAGAATAGAAGGCCTTGTCATTAGAAAGGCCTAGAACTTTACAGAAGTGAAAATTGATAAGAAACAAAGAAATTATGCCTATTTATAATCTTCTGCCTAAGTGCTCCTCTCTAGGAGGAAGCTACGAATTTTTCTAAGTGTGTCAAATCGTCCCTTCCAGAATATTTGTGAGTAAGCCAGATTAGTCTCATTTGACGTGTCGGGCCGAATTGACGTTCATATACATGCATCGACATTACTAGAATATTCTATCTTAGACGCGCTAGGCTAAATCGAAACTTCTAGGTAAATCGACCTAGTCGGCACTCCGCGTCAGTCGAACTTACGTGAAGGTTCGAGTTCATTCTAACGGGCCAGATCGCTCCACGATGTCGGTCAATCCGACGATCGCGCTGACAACAAATTAAAGACAGTCGTCAACCGACCTCAAAACTAATTAAACCTCAGAAATCCGTAACTCTCTCAATACTTGACCACATTCGATGAACTTTATATCAGATGACAAAAAAAATGCACTCTACACGACTATACAATCAAAACATACTTTCATGAAACTCAAAAATGCACTTTATAAACCTATGACCTTACAGTGGCATATGAGAACAGGAAGTTGAGTCCTGCGGAGCAAATCTATGCAGCACACGAGCGGGAGATGTTGGCTATTATCCGGGCTTTGAGGATTTGGCGATGTTATGTGGACGGCCGGAAGGTGTTCATCAAGACCGACCACAAGAGCTTGGAGAAGTTTATGACGTAGGCAACATTGACACCAAGACAAGCAAGATGGATGGAGTTTCTGCAACAGTTTAACCACAAGATTGAGTACTTATCTGGGAAGATCAACTCTACAGACGCTTTATCCAGGAGGTGTGACCTTGCAGCTGTCTCAGTCATATAGGAGAATATGGACTTTTAGGAAGAAGCTTAAGAGAGGTTATCAGGAGGATCCAGAATTTGCGGATGGTGGAACAGTTGAGGCCAACGCGAGTATGCAGAAGAAGGACGGCATATGGTATTATGGTGATTCCAACAGAGTGGTGGTACATGACATCAAGGAGCTACGAGACTTACTACTTGCGGAGCATCATGATTGCTTATATGCTGGACATTTAGGAAGCGAGAAGACGGCAAGTGTGCTGAAGCGGAGACACTATTGGAGAAATATGAACAAGAACATCGAGGAGTGGATCAGGAGTTGCGATGCGTGCCAGAAAAATAAGACACCAAATCAAAAGAAGGGAGGTACATTGCAGCCTCTGTGAAATAAATCTTGCTTATTTAAGATTAATATATTTCATTTAAAGATATAAGATCAGAGATAGGTGGAAGCGTGTGAAATCAGGGAGCAATCTTCGCCCTTATAAGAATTCCGTTTACTCATCTACACCTCTTGACTCACTTACCGTAGTGTGCCTTAGTTGCACACTAACACGAGGCACAAGTAAGAGGCGAGCTTGAGGACTTGAGCTTCTCCTTTAGAAACCCACGGCCTCTTGCCTACCAGGCATGCAAGCATGTATAGCACATTCACAACATCAAGGGACTGAATAGCAAAGGCGCTCTCATTCAGATGACCATAATGTAGCTCAAACACATCTCACTGACTTAGGTGCAAACCATGGAATCTGTCCGCTGTGTGACCCCAAAATGTCAGAGGGCATAACTCTGTCAATACTACTTCAAATTGAGCAAACTTAACGGCAACGGATGCATCTTGACAAAACCTTTCCGAAAAGTCCTAGTTCGCTCCATTTGGAGCGCAAACGAAGCAGCCATGGCAATTTCCGTGAAGGCTGGTCATTAGAACGAACCCAAAAAGTGCACACATCACTTGCAAATAAAAATCCGACTGTAAAGCCTACTGTCCAGAATGAGGGACCACGAGATCCCAGCCTGCTATGTACCTAGTGACCACCTGGTTGAACACGGCGCAAGGTGCGCCGTTTCGTGGAAAACCCGTTCAAGTTGGGACCCACGGATCTAGGTATAACGACCATATTAATTGGTCGGTTGACTGAAGTCCTAACTGTTCAGTTGACTGACAACGGCTCCGCCTACCCAGGAGTTAACCACACGGGTAGGACATCGGTTTACCGAATCTCAGTCGACCTCTCGACTTTCGGTATACTACGGTCACATGTGCCAATCTACAAATAACAATCTAAATATATATGTATATCCTCAGCGTACTGAAGCTAAGTATATTGACTAATATCAAGCGAGCTTACTCTATGTCAACCCACTGATATTATACCCTATATATAAGTGATATATAAATCTCAGCAAACTACACTATGATACAAACGTCATCCTGCTGACCTTTTCAACAAAGTCAGCAAACGACACTATGGTACAAAAGTCATCGTGCTGACCTTTTTGACAAAGTAAGTAAACTCGCATTACATCGACATACGTTCATTTAGATGAACTTGCACACGTGAGTATATAGACATAATACTTAATTAGTGTTATATATATATGCAATTAATTGATAAATAATGAACTGATTCATTACACCCTGCCTATTCCAGAGTATCCTTGGGAGCAAATTGCTATGGACTTCATCACGTCGTTCCCAGTTAGTGGTCAAGGGCACGATGCAATTTAGATTGTATCTGATAGACTTAGCAAGATGGCTCACTTCATTTCCATGAAGAAGACTTGTACGACAACAGATGTGGCACGGCTATTCTTTGATCATATTTTCAGGCTACATGGGTTGCCGAAGGTGATTGTTTCAGATCGGGATCCAAGGTTTACTAGCAACTTCTGGCGGTCGTTGTTTACTTCAATGGGGACCAAGCTGAGTATGAGCACTTCCTATCATCCTCAGACAGACGGGCAAAGTGAGAGGCTCAACAGAACTCTGCAAGAGGTGCTCAGAAGTTTCATTATGGAGGACCCTTCAGAGTGGGACAAGAAGTTGCCAGGGTTGGAATTTGCCTACAACAACAGTATGCAGGGATCAACCAAGCAGTCACCATTCACTATGGTTTATGGGAGAGAAGTATGTCATCCAGGGAACATCTTGTTGGAGAAGGCCAAGGAGACTCAGGTTCCTACTACACAAGCGTTTATGGAGCAGATGGCCAACACTTGGGATACGGCAAAGACGTGTGTTCGGAAGGCACAGGAGGAACAGGTCAAGCATGCCAACAAGCACAGGAGGGAAGTGACATTCCATGTGGGCAACAAAGCACTCTTGCCAACAGAGAACCTACCTCTCACAGGCAAGAGGAAACTGCGGGCACGGTTCACAGGTCCCTTTGTGGTGTTCTAGCAGGTTAATCCAGTGACCTACAAGTTGGAACTTCCTTCAGTCTAGCGTATCCATGATATGTTCCATGTCAGTTGTTTGCGGCCATACATTGACCCAAATGAAGGACATCCAGGACGACTACCTACACCGCTACCACCGGTCGAGATCGATAATGTATTGGAGTATGAAGTGGAGGCGATTGAAAACGATCGACGAGTCAAGCGAGGTCAACGATTTTTTCAACAGTATCTGATCAAGTGGAAAGGCTACCATGCGGATGACAACACTTAGGAGCCAAAGGCCAACTTGACTCAATGTAAGAGTAAGTTGAGACGTTATTTGCAGAATGCGTTGAGGACGTCGCATCTTGAGGAGGGGGATGATGTTAGGTCATAGGTTTATAAAGTGCATTTTTGAGTTCCATAAAAGTATGTTTTGATTGTATATTATAGTAGAGTGCATTTTTGTTGTCATTATGATATAAAGTTCATCGAATTTGGTCAAGTATAAAGAGAGTTACGGATTTCTGAAGTTTAATTAGGTTTGAGATCGATTGACAACTGTCCTTAATTCGCGGTGAGCGCGACCGTCGGATTGACCGACAGCGTCAAGCGATCTGGCCCGTTAGAATGAACTCAAACCTTCACGTAAGTTCGGCTGACGCGGGGTGCCGACTAGGTCGATTTACCTAGAAGTTTCGGTTTAGCTAGCGCGTCTAAGATAAAATATTCTAGTAATGTCGATGCATGTATGTGGACGTCAATTCGGCCCGACACGTCAGGTTAGACTGATCTGGCTTACTCACGAATATTCTAAAAGGGACGATTTGACAAACACTTAGGAAAATCCGTAGCTTCCTCCTAGGGAGGAGCACTTAGGCATAAAATTATAAATAGGCATAATTTCTTCATTTCTTATCAGTAATTTCTACGGGTTTGTAATGACAAGGCCTTTCATCCTACACCATTTGTGAGCAGTTTCTTGCCACTCAAAATGTCAAGTAATTTTCCTAAGCCTTGTTAGTGATATGCCGCTGCACTCTTTAGTATGATTGCAACTAGTTCCTTTCCTCGTGAGTTACTACGCTTCCACTAGGGCACTCTGCCCCTTTCAGATTTGACAAAATGCACTTTTTGTGCAGATTATTTCAAGAACTCAAGATATGACTCAGTTCATTCAATACTCATTCAACATGTCTTAGATTTAAAAGTAATTACTCTCACACCTTAGGAACCAATAGATGTAAAGTGGAGACCAATAAAAGTAAGCCTCCGAATTTTACGGAAGTAGCAGCTTCAAGTGTGCGAATCTGGACACGTGTCCAACTTTAAGGGGTCATGATTTTTCAAATTTTGTTGAAAACCCATTTTTTTAAGTTTTGGGATGTTTATCAAAGATTGCTGTACACGCATACAAGATTTCACCCCCATTGGATCATTGTGGTACTCTTGGGGCAACCTGCCTTGACTGTTGAAGTCACACTAGAATTGGTACTTTTGCCCGTTATCGACAGATTTTGTGTCAATCCTAGAACTTGCATATCTCATCCAATCCAGTACATATCCAACAAGTCTGAAATATTATGAGTACATTAATTTGAACCTTGTAAAGGTCATTGCACAAACTCCTTGATGATCCAACATCTCTGCCGTATTTTGCGGATGCACCAGCTTAAAGCGTGTCCAACTGTCCAACTTTGAGAGGACATAATTTACAATTTTTTAATCCCATGACGTTTCCTTAGGACCAATTGCAACCTCACCAAATTTTAACCCATTATAACATATGTTGAGTAAGGGGTGAAATCTATAGTGAGAGCTGTACAAAGGAGGAAATGTAGAAGTGGTCAATGTTTACAAATTTGGTCACTCAAGTGAAAATAGTGAATATCTCCCAGATTCGTACATTACAATTTGAAGCTTTTGAAAAAGTGCGTTTAACAAAGATACCTACCCATTTTAATTTTTTTGATATAGTTCTAAAAATTAAATGTTGTTGTTCAAACAACCCAAAAGCTGAAAGTTGTTGCCACCCTAATTAAGCGTTGGATTTATGCGTCAGTCTGATTTTTTTTCCCGGCTACGGCAACTAAGGGCGACCAAAAGTGCGAGGATTACATATATTTGATACTAGACGGTAGGAACTCTTTGATAAGATGCACAAGTAGTACAAAACTTGAAATCTTTCACATATCGTAGAATCTTATATCTGGCTCCCAAAATTAAATTTTCTCTTAATTTCGTTTTAGTGCTTTTCCAGTTGAAAAGAGTTAGAACCTTATGGTATAATCTGGTTCCGTTCAGATGAGAGATTCGTCGTTGGTCCTCATCTGGGGTCTCGTCCGGTCTGGTCCAGTTTGGTCCATTTGCTAAAATTACAAAATCTACCCCTAGTTTCAAAGTAATTGCATAACTACATCTCGCGCATGTAAAATTTCTCCACGTCGGCCTTGCTCGAAATACTGACGTGTCCCACAAATTCGCACGCGACTCTTCTTGACACACTTCTGCTCCATTTCGCCACCAAAAGGCGGAGTTTTGCCTCTTTCAAGTGACCCACCTTCACGAACCAAACTCGCCCGAGGCGAAATTTTGGAAAAACACACCTCTCGCTACCTACCTTTTTATCTTCTTTCCCCTCTCTAAATAATTGAAGGGCCCATAAATGAACCCTTCGCCGCGCCTCCAAATTTGAAGACGACATTTCGAGGTCCATAGCTAGGTCTTCTCGGCGGCGGTTTAAGCAGGCCTCCATGGATTTACCCTTAAGATCGGTGCGATTGCTTAGAAGAGCAAAGGAAACCAGAAGGAATCTCCATGGCAATGTGCCATAAGTAACAAACCCCTTTTTTGCAGCCGCTACAATTAGCTTGATGTAACTTGGTTCATACGAGAAATAGCAGGTAGTGCGAGATTTTTAGTTTGTAAACATACCGGATTTAGAAAATAAGGACACCAAAAATATGTTTCAAAAAAACTTGCGGGCCATTGTTTTTGGCGTCCCGGGCGAGTTTGGTTCGTGAAGTAGGTCACTTGAAAGAGGAGTACGGCAATTTTTGTGGCGAAATGGAGCAGGGGTGTGTCAGGAAGCGTCGCGTACAAATTCGTGGGACACATCAGTATTTCACGTAAGGCCAACGTGGAGAAGGCTTACATGCGCGAGATGTAGTTTTGCAGTTACTTTGAAACTAGGTGTAAATTTTGTAATTGTAGCAAAATGTAGGTGTAGTTTTGCAATTTGCCCCACAACTATTCAGAACGACGTCAGGAGTCAGGAGTCAGGAGTCAGGACTGGTCAGGACCCTCGACTTCTGGGCTAATCGGGTAATACCGACCAGAAAGGTCGAGAACACGGCAATTTTCAACAAGTCACGACTCACGACAATCTCAATTGGTCTCAGTGCATTGGCCGGCCTACATTCTTATTCGTGCGCTGTCTTTTAATACGCCGCCAAAAGTGGGTGCCTTTTTACTGGAGATTTGTAATGATCAGAAATATGAGTTTGTCGTGTCCTGGAGACGTGAAAACCTGAGGATTTTTAACATGTTGAATCAGAATTCGAAACTCGTCAATTAGAAATGGTTGGATGTGGTTGGAAGTTGTTCACAGCGAGTAACTCCATGCAAATGCTTCGTCTGCTGAACGTGAAGTTAGTGGATGTAAATGACTAGTCAATTGAAAATGCCTCGGTCACGGAATCTTGATTGCGTAGCAGAATGATTTAGTGTGCGCCCAGTGTAACTCCTTTCCAGGTCGTCAGCAGATCATTAAATAGTTTACGATGGTGACGAGACCCTCTTTTTCGTTCTTTGTCGTGTGCGTCATTCTCATGGCTGTGCACTCCATTTCCGGTGTGAGGATACAAGAAGCTGACCGTAGGTACCTGCCTTGATTCAAAAAAATATCATGTGTTGCATGAGTCCTATGTTCAATCTAGGAAGGCCTTGTTCCTCGTGTGGGAGCCCTTTACCGTACTGCATACAAGTCGCGCGAGCTGCGAAAGTGATTATATAACTCTATGTACTGTATGCATCGTGCGTGATAATCTTTCGAAACTTGTATCATTCATATTACAGCCTGTTCCAAATTAAACACTGTTGCGCACCACATGCACTGTATTTGCCCTTCAAGCTCGTGCTCTTAAAACCACGGCATGTTGGTGCCTAAGCTTGCAAGATGTTGTTTGACTATTATTCTGAATTATGTGCTTACGTAGACAAGTGTGGTCCAAATGAATGCTCTTCTGTCAACCTAGGCCCGACCTGTGGTGCACAAATTGAGGTCAATCTTGACCTGGGGTGGGTCTAGTGGTCATGCACTCACGTACATAATCAGGCCATTATTGCAGACTCTGCCCTCCTCAACCTGCGAAAAGGATTTCGAGACCAATCTGCCCTTAAGTCGTGGGACAATGTGGACTGCGATAATATTGAGGGTGTATATTGTAATGCCGCTGGACATGTGTATTACCTGTGAGTGCTTCCCATTTCCTTAAAAATTCATCTATTTTCTTCTCATGTTGTTTCAGTGGAAGCATAGGGGGTGGTGGGGGGTGCCCGGGGGGCG
>WELA01003606.1:794347-809056 GCA_009602735.1 Mesotaenium endlicherianum
GGAAGGGGGTGCGGGGCGTGGGGGTCATATCTGTCCTGCCTGCTTGGTCCATCTAGCAATGAGTAACTCATCTTCGTTTCTGCTGGGCCTTCATACTTGCACTCTTCATCCAAAGCTGGACTCCAGTCACAGATATGTCCCTATTTCTGTCTCTCCCCCACCTCCAGTAGAAGGGGGCATGAGCCACGCAGTTGCGCCAGCACTCGTGGCTCTTACTCAGTACGGCCATGGTGGCTGCAAAGTGCCATGCACCTCTCTGGGCTGGGGTGGCATAACACCATAGTATCTTGCGAGCATGCAGGCGTAAAACATGTTGATTAACTTGCTATTCAACCTCAGCTTCCGGGTGGCGGGCATCTAGCACTCCCTTGTTTCCGGGAGCTTCTAAGAGACTCCTGTTATTTACAGACCTCCCTCCTCTGCTGTGGGAGAGGCTCTCCTGGCACGGATGCCTTCTCCGGTACTTTGGGGGGGGCGCTGGTCCCAGCAATCTGCAGCCTCACATCGCTCACCCACCTGTAAGCTTGCTGACCCTGGAAGATGTTTGATGCGATGCATTGTCTGTCTTGCTGATGCTTAGTTCCCCAACCAACAGGTCAGAACAGCTGTACAGAATGCCGAAATTGCTGACAGCCATGACAGCCACGCGAGGATGTGCTGGCGCTGAAGCCCCCCCCTCCTCGTTCTGATTTTCTTGCTGCAATCTGCTGGCGAGTTGCGACGATGTGCATTATAGCACGGAGAGGGGGGGCTCAAGGTGCTCTGGTCGAGACACGCTTATCATTGGCACAGAGGGCTCAGCTTTGCAGCATGGTGTACTCGCTGTTTGGGAATATATGTGCAAGTACTTCAGATGTCATCATACGCAAGGAGCTTGTTCTTCTCCCTCTTGTCGTTCTCTCTTTTCTCTTCTCCACTATTTCCTTGATTTCCTCCTTAACCTCCCTCTCCTCTTTCTTTTGGCAAGACGTATAACATGGTGTTTTGTCCCTCGTGTCTTGTCCATTCTGTCCCGGCAGACAGATAGTAGGCAGTGATCTCTCGGGAAGCATCCCTGGCTGCGTGGGGAACCTGTCCTCGCTGGAGTACCTGTGAGTTGCTCCGCCGCCAATGCCTATGCCTTCTAAGTTCTGTACCTCTGCCGCATGAGACAGCTCATCCAGTTCGAGCACACACTGCATTCTGCGCATACGCTGCTTTCTGCTCGGCTGTGGCTCTAGCCCGCCCCCTGAATGCTCTTTACTCGTTTCTGCACTGCCACGTGGAACCTGTTCAATTGCCGTGATGCTTCCCCCTTGTATGTCCATTACATATGCTTCAAATTCTTAGCTACCAAGCCCAGACCCCGAAAGCTGAAATCAGAAACCGTAAGGGTTGTTGCAAATAACCATGAACCCTAGCTTACAGTGGCTCTATTTGATGCACATCCTTGTGGCCTGCATCATGCTGACATGAGCCTTGAGCAGATCCATTCATGGACCTCTCGGTGCTGATGGCGGCCATCTGTACCATGGCACAACTTCCCACTTTGCTGTACCGAGAGAGTGAATGTAAGGTTCTTGGCCTAGGGTGGGGAGTGAAGGGTTTTTATTTTCAATATCGCGGGCTTGTGATTACCGTTGCGATTTGCAGTAATCTTGGTGGTAACTACTTCAGCGGCCAGCTGCCGACGGGCCTGTCCCACCTGAAGAATTTGCAGATTCTGTGGGTGCCCTTCCTTCAAACCCCAACACCTTCCGCTGAGGTGTAATTTCCAAAGCTTGCACTCTGAGGTCCCTGCCTCCGAACAACTTTTCCGGACCCATCCCCGGCTGCTTCCAGGACCTGGCTGCGCTGCAATACTTGTAAGCTCTTGAATCGCCGTCGGCAGG
The DNA here is from genome assembly GCA_009602735.1 of Mesotaenium endlicherianum. NCBI lineage: Eukaryota > Viridiplantae > Streptophyta > Zygnematophyceae > Zygnematales > Mesotaeniaceae > Mesotaenium > Mesotaenium endlicherianum. The sequence goes on from WELA01003606.1 coordinate 796,219, forward strand.
CTGCAGCTACACCTTCCATCTGCCTGTCTAAATGCCACACCCAGCGTAAACTTCAAGTTTAATGCCGCTAATACCCTGGCCCTGATGCACAGGTGGAGCCCGTGGAGTATTCTCCCAGGCAGCCAAAGTCTCCACTCCTTGCCCTGCATGCAGGCGACCTGACATGCTACCTCTGCTGTTCCACGCTAGACCGTCCTGTACGGTGCATGGGTTATTTTGAACTGTGTGCTCTCCCGCATTGCCCATGCTCCAAGCTGCAGACAGAGGTCACGGTACACCAGGACCGACACGAAGTCCACGTCATGCGCCGTTGGCGTCATTACTTGGCCGCCGTCACATGTGTACACGCAAACAGTGTCTGACAGGTCCAGTTCACGCAGGGTCCAGGCCAGGCGTAGTGGAGGTCACTCAAGGGTGCTGGTCACACAACGTCTAACGGTGTCATTGTCGGTGACATGCATGGTCAAAATGGATACAAGGTCATACAAGGTCAGGTCAAGAGTCATATATGATTGTTCTGTCTGCGCAAGTTTGTGGCCTGCATCATCCTGTCATGACCTTTATGGTTCAGAGCAGATGCATGCATCACGCAGCATAATTTCCACGCAGGCACACAGCTCTTTCGAACACTATTTTTACTCTCAAGAGTTCTCCAGACAACTTCAAGAGCCACAATATTTTGCACACGCTTTACATACATACTGTCGACAATATCCAACTCAACGCTGACTGAACCTGATTACAAATCAATGACGACTTGCATTTCTCTTTTTACTCGCTCAAAACACTCAAAAGTAGCTCAAAGCGAATGGAGTCGAGAGTTTGTACCTTGTTCTCTGTTATCAGTAGCTCTTTCAAATCATCAAATCAAACATCTATGCACACCATTGGAGCTTTAGTCTTGGAACTACCATGTTTTCACGTCTCACAGGCTTCAACTCTACACTTCAATCAAACACACACACTTTACACTTATGATACCAAACATCATTGCCTTTACTTACATGCTGTACTTGGTTTTTACCTAATGCAATGTAACTTTTACTTAGAATCACCGCTTCACCTTGAGGGCTAGCATATAGAGTTCAGGTCAGGCGTGGGTGCAGGTCATGTGAAAAGCTCTTAAAGTCAAAACTTTGGAAGATTTGGACTGACGGCGAGGTGGGTGTGTGCAGGCGTCTGTATTCCAACAGCTTGAGCGGGCCGCTCCCGGCGGAGCTTTGCCTCCTGAAGAATCTAGAAGAGCTGTGAGTTCTTCTGAGAATTTGGCACTTTGGGGGCTTAGGAGTCGAGGTCGGGTGCTAGGGTGAACCCCTGCACGATGACAAATCTGGCCCTGGCAAGCTGATGTATTCTTTGGCCTGTTGCCTTTTCTCATAAAGAGAATAAACATCAGGGTTGGGCTTGGTATATATATGTGAAGAAACTTCATGCGTACAGACAAACAGGCATGTCAGCATGCCTGGAGGGGTGTCAGCTTAGGCTTGCCTTGCTTCTCAAACATGCATGCATGCCCCAGCCCTTGCCGCAACCTGTTTGTTCTGCCCTCTGCGGGGCAATTTGCCGAGAGAGTTCTGCTGCGCACATGCAAAGACAATAGTCGGGCATACCTCTGCCCTCGTTGCGCACTATACTGGCGCCTTGCTTCAGTGGATAACAGTGTCTAGCACGCGGCACACGCGAGGGAGTCCTTGGCCCAAGCTGACGGGCTGCCCAACCCGTGGGCTTGTCTTCTCCGCTGAAGGGTTGTGCATCGAGAGTGCTCGTGCGCTGGTTGTCAGAAGTTTGCTGACAACGCCCAAAGTGTCAGGTGTGAGCTCTCCCTGTGAGAGCTGTCTGGATCCTGGAGCAAAGCCAGCAGGCCGTCCAGGCCCCCCGTTTGCCAGCTGGCGAGCTTGCTGACTGTCGGGTGCCTGGATCCGCTGCCTGCCTCATCTCGCTTATTGGCTGCTCTTTTATTCTTTGTGCCGGGAGGGGGACAGCTCAGTCATTGAAAACCAGCTCTCAGGGAGCATCCCCAGCTGCATGAGCGCCTTTCCCGCCCTCCAGGAACAACTGTGAATGTCTGAGCGCCCACCTGTCCTCCTATCCCTCTGCTTGTGGCGCTGCAACTCTGCGCCCTGGGGCCCACTCTTATGCCCAGCAGAGCCGTGAGTCCCCTACACCACTAATGCCTCTTTAGGCTACCTTGTTGGCCAATGTCCTCTCTTTCTGTCCGCGCAACAGTTTCCCGTCCTTCTTTTCAACTACTGCCGGGTCAGCTCTTTTCCCTTTCACCTCTCTCTCCCCGCTGGACTACATGCAGGGCTCTGTGTCTCAAGGCTCCTCCGAGATCCTCCACTGCCCGCCAGCCGCCTCAAGTGCCAAACTTCTCAGCACGTTCCGCAATCCTCTGGTGCTTCTCATCGCTGGTCTCTGGGCAGGCATCTGAGGGACAACTACTTCACGGGCTCTTTTTGTCCCGGCGCTTACAACTATGATCGCTCCTTAAATTGCTTCTCTGGCAAGTGTTCCAATGGCCAGAGAAGCGCCAAGGAGTGCGCCGCCTTTTGCGGCGCCACGTCAGCACAGGGCCCCTGTGGGGGCCACGGGCGGTGCTTCCTCAGTGGCACACAGCCCACGTGCACCTGCGACCCAGGATACGAGAGCGCACAGGTGGCGGGTGTTGCCAGCTGTACGCGCTCCTCAGGTGCCACACCCCCACTCCCTCCCTTCTTCAACGGTGCAGTACACTTCATGAATGTGCTGTGTGTAAGGGTCGGCGACTGCAGCTCCGGCGCAACTCTGCAGCTGTTGGGTATTTTGATGATGAAGTCGGAGGCCTGGCTGTACGCGAGCCCCAGGTCACAGGTGCCGTTCTGGTGTTGAATCCATTTTTCATTGGATTGGGGACGTACGCAGTATTTGTCAGGGAACATAGGGTAGAGACTTGCTAGCCCAAAGGAAAGCTGTGTTTGCATATGTTTGCGTGTTTGTGTCAACGTTTTGGGGGTGTGGCCCTTTTCGTGCGCGCACGCCTGCCTCAAGTGCCGCTTGCGAAGCAGAGAAGAAGTGTAATGGTGGAGTTACTTTGCAGCTGTGTCCTGACTGGAGGAACTGTTGGAGGCTGTCTAACGCGGGCAGGGATGTGCATTCCTGGGGCACTGCTCAGAAGGCGCACAGCCATCCAATGCTTGCGCGCTCATTTCGCGCCACTGACCTTTCCTTGCGCGACCTCCCGTTGTGCGACCTGTGCTATTGGCGCTTGCATCACCCTGCTTACTCTCTGGTGCTCTTTTTCTGCGTGCATGCATGTAACGCCATGTCCCTCAGGCAGAGTCCCTCCACCGCCAGAGAAGACGAGCCCCCCCCCGCCAAAGAAGACGACCCCCCCCCCGCCAAAGAAGACNATGCCATGTCCCTCAGGCGGTGTCCCTCCCCCGCCAAAGAAGACGAGCCCCCCCCCGCCCAAGCGCAGCCCAGCTCCGCCGCCACCCAGCGGAGGGGGCACGTCGGCCAATCGCACGAGGGGGCTCGTGCCGCCTGCCCTGGGGAGCCCCCCCAAGTACCTGAGCAAGTACTTCCGCCACGCCAGCTACGGGTTCTCCGGCGATGCCAACAGCACCAACTGGGGCCTCCAGGCCACTGTGGACTGGCGGCAGAAGAATGTGCTGGCCGGCGTGAAGGACCAGGGCAGCTGCAGTAAGGCCCATGCATGCGTGCCTGTTGTTCACTCGCCTGTGATTCACCTGTGGCGACGTCTCCGCGTGCTGCTTCTGCGGCGCTCTTGGCTCTGGCGTAGGACGGCATAACGAGTCTAGGTTTGTGCGTCAAGTGCCCGCATGTTGCTGCACTGGCAGCAATTGAGTACCGGAGCCTGTCACTGACATTTAATACAGCGTCTGCTGCGAGTGTGCCCAGTGAGCCTGTACCCATGACTGCGCCAAAACTCTTTGTAGGCCGGATATTCGCCGCCTATACGTCGTTTCAATCTCGACTGCCACTGGCTGCCCGGAAGGACGTGCTGGGCCGCTTCTTGCGGAAGCGAGAGGCAGAGCGTCTTGTCGCAGATATCTAGGGCACTGCCATCCTGCTTTTTTGCGCACCTGATTATCTGTTGGGGCACCACTGGCTGCGCTGCGCAGGCGCGTGCTGGGCGTTTGCGCCGGTGGGCGCCATCGAGGCGGCCAATGCAATTTTGATCTTGAGCCAGGTGACGGCCAGCGAGCAGCAGATCATAGACTGCCAGCTGGGCAGCAGCTCGTGCGCCGGAGGCTGGCCCGGCGACGCATTTGAGTATGCGTCGGCAAACACCCCTAGCTATGGAGGCCTCGTCACGGAAGAGGAGTACCCCTACCAGGGCGCCAAGAGCAAGTTTGGATGTAATGTGGACCTGGTATGACTTCCAAACAGTGACGTTTTGTTTTTTTTTGGGTTCTTTTGGAAATGTTTGGGGCCTGACACTGTGAGTCTGTTGTAAGGGGGGGCTGGGGCACTTCTTGCGACTTTGCCGATGATGCCTGTATGAGGAGTTTTCGCGCTCCTGAGAGATCGCGGCATGTGTGCCCGTGGCGAGTGCGCCCGGTGGTGGCACAAGCTTGGCTGTCGTTGTTCTGAAAGCCAGAGTGTTGTTGCTACCGGCTTGCCTGCGTGGTGCTGGCTATTGTCGTGATTGATGTCCTTGTCTTCATCACCATGGGAACATATGTGCCAGTTACAGCCACAAATACGATGGAGGCTGTGCTGCTTGTCGGGCTTTGCTAGTGACCTATGGGTGCACACAGCAGACCGATCTATCGCACATTCAATGCTCACTTAACCATGTGTGTGTAAGCATGTGCACGTGTGTGTTTCTGTTTGTCCAATACTTATGCGTGTGAGTGTCAAAGTGTTGTGCACGTGCATGTCGCGGTGGATCCAAAGTGCTCACTTGCGGGATTGCCATCAGCGTGCATGTGTGTGGGGCTAGTTGGTCTTCCTGGGTGCCTGTGTTTGTCCAGATGCGTTTGTGGCTGCTCAGAAGATGCAACATGAAGCAGGGAGATATGTGAGCATCACCTGCTGGGCATTACTCCATGGCATTGCTCCATGGCGCAGCAAGGTCTTCGTTCGCTGCTGCCGCTTGTTCAGCACCCCAAATTTCCCGCCTTGCTGTTTTGCACATCACATCTTTCCTCTCATGCTGAAGGCTTCCAACTGCCGTATGTGTGGCTTTTGGTCTTCATCGCGGCAGGCGCAACAGAGCCAGTTCGGAGTGGCCTTCTGGGAGCAGGTGGACTTCTACGGCTGGTTTGGCCTCCTGCTGGCGGTGCAGCTCCAGCCCGTGGTGGTCAACATCGAGGCTGACCGGGACTCCTTCCTCCAGTACACCGGCCAGGTTGGTGGAGGCTCCCCCCCTCCCGCTCCGCCGTCTTCCTGAGAGCAGACGGGGGGCGGCGCGCTCGCGGAGTGTCCTGCGTCTGGTGCACGGCAAAGTTTCTCAAAATCCTTCTAGTGTTTTGCTTCCCTCCGTTGTTTGTCGGAGGCATGCTTGTTCGCTAGTCTTTGCCCACTTCCCTGGCCGCCTTCTCATCTTATTCTTTCCATCACGCTCACTTGCTGCATACGTTGAAGGTGAGCGTCCTTTGCTCAGCGTTCAACCAATGCTGCGATTCATGAGCTGACGGGCGTTTCATCGCCGGATGCCAACCCTAGCAAGGTGGCAGTGCGTTGAGGCATCCCTTTACTAGTTCTCTGGCACCATGGTCTTGCCACGTCGTGGGGCAGCAAGCCTCGCGACCTCGTCCATGGAACGCGGTGGCAAGCCTGGAGGATCCACCCTGCTCTGTGTCGGCAATGCTCGAGCTCACTTCATGCTTCGTCATGTGTCATTTGCTGATTTGGTCACAGGAACAGCTTCGTAAACTGCATCGTCCAGCTGTCGCACTCATATGTTCCACAAGTACGCGTATGCTGATCCACGCAAGCTGCTACAAGATGGGGCGCCGCTGCTGAACTGGTGGTGCCACCACCCCGTGCGCTCGTGTGCCTTCCGGGCTCATTGTCCAATCCTGCGTGTCTACTCCGTCTTGTTTCCACTCTCCTCCACTGCATCGTGGTTCTCTCCCAATATGCGCGTCACGCGTGCAGGGCGTGTACAGCGACGCCGGCTGCTTCAAGAACGGCGTGGTGGACCACTCGGTGCTGCTGGTGGGGTACAACCTCGCCGCCAAGAACCCCTACTGGATCATCCGCAACTCGTGGGGCCCCGCCTGGGGCGACAACGGGTACATGTACCTGGCCATCGTGGGAGGAGACGGCATCTGCGGCATCTCCTCCACGCCCGGCTCCTACCCCGTCGTCAAGGGTGAGGACGACTCTTTCTGCTCAGTGCGGCAGAGTTTGACGCTTGAGTCGTTTTATATCGCCATGAATGTGTGAGCTTTGCAGTGCGTGCATTACACACCACATGCACCAGGTTGTAGAAACTTCTCTGTCGTGCAGCCCTCTGTCCTACAGGAACAGAGGGGCAGTCCTTCCAATATCTTCCTCCTCCGAGATGTATGCAAATCTTGATGGCTCTTTGCCCGTTCAAGTCATTTCGTCAGCAGGAAACGAAGCAGCAAGTTGACGTGGTGACTTTGCTGTGTGCGCCAGCTGGCTACGTCTGGCAGCAGCTGTGGCCTGCATTTGGACGCTCATTTTTCGCACTCTGTGATCTCGCCCCCACCCACTTTACCCATCCTTGAACCTCAATCATTTGAGTGTCCAAGTGCAGGGTACAACCCGTGTGGAAAGAAAGCGATGAACCCGTGCGGAGGCGGGAGGTGCTTTCCCAGGGGGACCAGCAACGAGTGTGACTGCCCCCCGCAGTTTGTGGCGGTCACCAACTTGGACGGCTCCCAGTCCTGCGCCCCTCGTAAGGCTCTCTCTCACTTCTTGGCCCGGTCGTTGCATCAATACTTGTGCTGGCGTTTCTCCCATGCTGCGGTGCTGTTGAGAAGGCTTCGAGTGCCTCGTAGATCCACTGTTGGTCGAATTTCTTGTGGGTTCCCTGCAGGCTGCAAGTGTGGCTCAATGCATGTAGATCTAGAACTGCAGCAACAACTGTACGAATCAGTGCGCCATGTGGCGTGTTCTTTTGACTCTCCATTTAGACCACAGTGACAAGCACGTTTGCATGATGGACGCGCATGTACAGCAGCAGCAGAGCTCCTACCTGAGCCCAGCAAGCAAGCACGGATCGGGCCTTACGGGCCGATGCTGACGATGCTGGCTGGGCGCCATGCGGAAGACACGGAGCAGACACGAACGCGGCAGCCCTGGCTCCAGCTCTTGCAGAGAGGCTTCTCTAATATTGGGTTTTGTGTTGTAGAGCGGTCTTCCTTCTGCCCAGTGAGGGTGCGCGCGTGCGTCCAACGCACGCAGAAGGCTCGCTTGCGCAGTGTGGACCCGGGTGTGTATGCAGTGCATCAGTCTGCAGTGTGGTGTGGTGTCTGTGTTCTGGTGTGCACGCGCTTTCAACAAATCAAGCCGTGTAGGTGCAGCTGCTGCAGGGCTTCAGGGCCTAGGGGCTTAGGGCTGAGGGGCGTTGTGCTTGCGACAGAAGGCCAGGAGTGCGTCACCCGGCTGGCCTCGGGTGCGACGCTTGCTCTCCCTAGCAGGAGGAGGGCTGTAGGTGATCTGACCTTGCGCTTGCACGATAGCCGCGCACGCCTTATCATGTCAGTTACAGGCGTGAACGTGTTCCTCCAACTAGAAGCGGCAGCTCTCAGCACCTTCCAACCGTGAGGAGACGTTTGTTCGTGCAATTTTTCTGTCACGCCTGTCCCGCCACCACAGAGAAGGTGTGCCGGTTCTTCCTGTACAACCCGTGCAACGTGGGCACGTGCGTGGACGACGGCAGGGGCGCGTACGCGTGCATCTGCCCCGCGGGCTTCTACGGCGGCTTCCGCCTCGACTCCTCCCCCACCTGCGTCCCTGGTGCGCCCTCCCCTTCCCTTGCACCTTCTGCCGGGCAGAAACCAAAGGGAGATTGTGAGCTGCGCTCTTAGCTGCAGCAGGAGTTGCACTGAGCGGCTGTCGTAGCCAAGCGTGTCCCTTTGGCCTGTCAGTGCCGGCTCCCTCTGCCGGCCCTGCTCTGGCTCTCCGGGGCCTGTGGGGCGTACACGCAGAGAACATTCTGAGCCGCCAGCTGGCGTGTCAGATGCATCGACTTGAGTGCTCAAGTGCGTCATACTCGCGCCTCGCAAACTGGTAACTCTTTGTCCCATCAGCGGCACAGGCCGCATTGGGCTCAAGTTGAATCGTTCCCGAGACTCTGGCCTTCATCCAGTGCCAAGTGGCGCCTGTGCGCGCACTTACATCCTGGGGCAGTCCGCTTTCCAGCGGGCTCCCTCCCAAGTCTCGTGCTGTTTGCGGCGTGCACAGACCACTGCGTACAGCTGTCGTGCGCAGCGGTCGACGCACTCCCTCGCTGCGCACGCTTTGCAACCAACTGCGCGCTGGCCGTGCCTGCCTGCGTGCGTGTGCGCAGCGCCGCAAGGCACGGGCACGCAGAAGTACACCGTGCAGGCCGCGGAGTCGTGCTACCTCATCCACACGGCGTTCCGCCTCAAGCTGCCGCAGTTCCTGGCGCAGAACAAGGTGCGCTCATGAACTTCTCGCAACCTCGCCGCGCCCATTCTTATGTGCAACCCATGGCACCAGCAATGGAACTCCCGCTTGCATGCATGTATTTACCCTTTTCTTTCTCTTCAAGATGGTGCGTTGAAGGCACAAGGGTGTAGTATATCTACCTCGCTGTTCATCGACGGACACCTTGTGGTTAATCAGATCCTACATTCCGAACGGCCCTCGATGTGGGCTGCCCTTGCGTTTGCAATTTGAAGGGTGCCACGTTTGCTCATATGGGTGGGTATGCGGGCCATTGCAAATGCGCAGGGCCTCAAGTGCGATGCGCTGCGAGCGGGTACTGTCGTGAACGTGACACCTGTCAAGGCCAACCTGGGCTGCACGCTGCTCTACTCCCTCAACCAGGCAAGCGTGCATCCACCACTCGCTTTTTTGAGCTTGATGAGTGCTACCGTCCCTCTTGAGAGACCTGTGCAAGACTTTCGTCTGCCGTCGTACCTTTCTAACTCGTTGCTCTTCAGGACAAGGATAGACTTAATTTACCGCACGCACGTCAGCAGAGCTTTGACCCTTGATTGCGTGTAAGCTTGATGACAAAGTAATATAGAAAGTGAAGGCGAAACATTTAGGCAAGACCCATCGTCTCGTCTCTCAAGGACCAAGATGAGCGTTTGCAATGATGGCGGTGTGCCCTTCCCCCATCTGTAATTTCGGCCCTTTGTGGTCGTCACTCGTGAAAAGGCAACGAGTTGCTGTTCTTGTGGCGAGGGAGTGCCAGGGGGACACGTGCGCGTCGGTGAAGGCGCTCTTCAGCCTGAAGGTGGACCTCCTCGCCATCAACCCCGGCATCGACTGCTCGTTCCTCGTGCCCGGGCAGCAGGTGGCCGCCTCACCTCCCCCGTAAAGCCACACCTGCATGGCCCTCCTTGCATGGTGTCGAGCGCTTGTTCTGGTAGATTCATTGGAATACTTCTCCAGCCTAGATTTCTCGACAAGTCCGTGCAGGAACTTCGACGAGAGTCCAGATGAAGTTGGTATACTGCCAAAAACAGTTGGAGGTTAAGTAGAATATATTTTCCCGAAGTTCCATCTTCCACCACGAAATGTATCACGGCAAAGCCTGCCCCCCCCTCCCCCCCTCTCTCTCTCTCTCTCTCTGCCTCGTCCTCTCCTTTCCTCCTCCCTTCCCCTCGCTTTCTCCGTCTCTTCTGCTCTCCATCTTTATGTGCGTTGAGTGTGAGGGGAAGGACGTAGGGAGGGGGATGAATGACATATTTGCTTTGTTTGTGACTCTGGATTTTTTCCCTTTCCTGGTCCATGATGGCGGGTTGCTGCACGACTCAGGTATGCGTCAGGTCGTCTGCAAAGAACCTGGCGGACCTGCCATTGTGCACGCAGCAGAAGCCCGTGGAAGCTCTGGACACGTGCCCCAAGCTGTGGGCCAAGTACCACCTCACTCCTGCGCGTTTCTTCGAGCTCAACCCTGGCATCTACTGTCAGAACCTCGTTCCCAAGCAAGGTTTCTCTGTCCCGGGCCAGCAGGTACTCCAGCACCTTCTGTTTTTCATCACCACTAGCCGGAACATCTTCTGCATGGGGGCTCATTGGGGAGTAGAGCTCGTGTTGTACACAAAGCCGCGAGACTTGGAAATGGAGTGATGCATCATTTGCTCGTGTGGTGCCCTGATGGTTTACATTTGCCTCACGATAATGATTTGATATTCTCTCGCAGGTTTGTGTGGCGGCGGCCCCCGACGGCCGTCCTCGGTGCAAGAAGGCGTACAAGCTGCAGCGTGGGGACTCGTGCGCCTCCATCATATACCACAAGTGCAAGAGGAGCGTGGCTTTGTTCAGAAAACTCAATAGTGGGCTCGATTGCCAAACAGGATCGTTGTTTATTCAGCAGATTGTATGTGTTCCATAATGGATTGTTCTTATCAGGGAGGTTTTTACGCAAATATTCTGGTTTGAGGTTGTCCGAGCTGAACTTTCAGGCATCGGTCTGTCACCACTAGTCTTTTGCCAAAACTGATTTTAATTGTTTTTGTCAGAAGTACTGCTAAAATGCTCTCGCTTTGAGGTGGTCATCGTTTCGGTACGTAGATTACATTCCACATTCACCACGCCTTCACTATTCATTCATTCTAGTTATTACTTTCACAAGCGGTTTATAGTATGATATCCTCAATTGGTCTGAAATGTCTGTCTTTGGCGTTGCAAGATCGTGGTTGCTGGCTATAGAGTCAAATTATAGCAAGACTTGCGACGTAGTTCTGACCATGTCAGTGCGTATTACCATCGATTATGGAGAATAGTGCTGTTTCTAACATTCAAATTTGGAGTACATTTGACGATGGATGCACACGTTTGAAGTGGTGCAGTTAGCTTGGATGTGCGGTGATAGGAGCATAGGACCAGGATAAGGGTAGAGCCGGTACGAACTAGGAGGCGCACCTACTGGACCAGGAGGAGCCACCCATCGACGGGGAGTGGAGCAGGGGAGCATTGGTAGAGCGTTTGGTGGGTGCAAAGGGGCAATCAATCAGTGGGGAGGGAAAGCTGTGAGACAAGGAATGGATTGTTGCAGGCCTCAGGCCTCAGAATATTTTGCAGGAAGTTGGCCGCCTTTGGAGCAGCTTGGATGGCATGGTCGAGCCGAGCAAAGGTGTTATCGCACTGGCATAGTTGGGCCGAGCAAGGGAAAGTGTTATTGGACTGAGCAGTATTGGGGTTGACCACGGGGGGATGACTAACGGGGACTGGCCTCCACACCAAGTAGCGAGCCGGTGTTGAAGTTGCGAAACTGAAGTAGAATCAGAACTAGAGACAGAAGCCCAACAAATTATTTTATTTCTTTGTTCAATGCTTTCAATATCATAAAAATCAACTATTAGAATCTGCACTATTGAGCAGTAACATGAAAAGCAAAGAAGCAAATACCGCACCCAGTTTTGCATTCATCTTACTAAAATAGCTTATATTGCTAGCATAACTTGTTTTGATGCGAAAATCATTGCTTTTTGAACACAACATTGATGTGGATTGCAAATTCCTTTTCTCATAAAAATATAGCTTATTCTTGCTACAAACTATTGCTGCAAGTCATAACCGCATCATAAGTCTCTTAAGGAAGTGGGAAAGATGTGCACAACTTTGCGTGCGTGCCCTCGATATACACAAGCACCCAATGACCATATTCTGATGGATTGGGCATGTGGTGCTTTGAACTAGAGCCCATCTGGTCGCCTCATTGTGCGAAATCAACACAAAAGAAGAAACACCTAACTCTCCTCAGCCCTGAAATAGCTGTATTCAAAACATCTCCGATACAACGCCCCAAGAGATTCTTGCAAGTGCTCCCACCCCACCGGCGCACAAAACGGTAAATTGTTGATACATATTCCCAGCACAAGAACAACAAACTAGACGAGGGTTTTTCCCTTCTTAAAAATAGTTGAAACATATCTCACGTGTACAAGAGCAAGAGCTCATGCATGCAGGGCTTGCACGCCAGGGTTAGCTTAACGTGCACGCTCATCAAAGAAGCATACTTAGAGGCACGCATGCACAAGGCAGGCCACGATACGCTCTCTGCCGTTCAAAACAAATCGGGGAGTGGTCCTCATTTTCAAGTTGCAGCTCTCAACGGCCCTCATTCTTGGACCAAAGAGCACTTTGGAAAAGACAAACGAGCAAGAATGCATTGCTCTTGGGACAACCACACGAATTATTTAGTCATTTGATTATTTGAGTATGTGAGCATTCAAATAGTTGGTTATTTTGTCCTTTATTCATGGATGACTTGATCAGAATCCTGGAGCCGTAAGTAACACATTGTATTGACATGCATACATGCATGTGCGCATGTATTGACATATGTATTCATTTATAGTGCACCTATGTACGACGCGTGATGAATGATTTCATCTCTCAAGCGATTAGAAGTAGAACACATCAAGGCTCACTCAGCGCGTCGGGCGGCATCCAGAGCCCAAGCCCTGCATGTAGACTGGCACCATTCCAACATTGTGATGGGAGGGACAGGCTAGTATATATGTTCTTTACACTCATCGATCACATCGAGCAAGCACGGTCTTAACAACATGCCTCATACGCCCGATTGTTTATGCCCATTATAATTAACAACTATACATGAAAGACTTGCACTCCGGGTCGGCATTGCGATGCCGCCTGAGTGCACGCATGCATGCACTTTTTTATTGGGGGTGGGGGAAAGGGGGGAGGA